>WBNO01032636.1:154566-180925 GCA_013400575.1 Peucedramus taeniatus
CCGCCTGCGGTGCCACCCGCCGCGGGGACCGCTGGCCAAGCACCGCCTGGTGCCGCCGGCCCAGGGCCGCGTCAGCCGCCGCCTCAGCCCCCGCAAGATCTCCACCTGCACCGACCACGAGCTGGAGAACCACAGCATGTACTGCGTGCAGTGCAAGAGCCCCGTCTGCTACCAGTGCCTGGAGGAGGGCAAGCACTCCAGCCACGAGGTCAAGGCGCTGGGAGCCATGTGGAAGCTCCACAAGGTGAGCCCCGGCTTTTCCGGCAGCCCCGGCCGAGCCGCCTTGCCCCGCGCGTTCCGGCGTCCCCGGCTGGCAGGGTGGGAGCATCCTCGGCATCCCGTCCTCTCCCGCTCCGCGGGGATGTTGGCATCGTGCGGATGATGCTCCCCAAATCCAGCCCCGCCAGCTGCACCCCGCAAAGCCGAGGTCCCACCAAAGGCGCTGTCGGGGCTCCCCGGGGGTGGATCGGGGACATCAGCGCCGCAGAGCTGGGAAAGCAACTGGGAGCGATGGTTTGGGGAGGAGAAGGGAGGCGTGAAATGCACCGTGGGAACGGGGAGCCGCGGGGTGCCACCTCCTGCCGCCCGGAGTCACCGGGAGGAGGAGGAGGAGGAGGAGGAGGAGGAGGGGTGGCAGCGGGCAGCCAGAGCCTGTCCCTGAATACTGATCAGCTGCACTCGCTCCCACTCGCGTCCCTGCTGCAGGAGAGGGTCCCGGCGCCTGGGGCAGCGATGTGGCCATCATCATCTTCAGCTCCATCCATCCCCTCTGCCTCCCGCCCTCCCTCCTCGCAGCAGTGACCGAGGGAACTGGGGCAGAAGTGAGCGGGACACGGGCGGACAGGGCGCGAGGGGATGGGCGTCATTCCCGGAATGAACATCGCCGTAATTGGCCCCCCCTCCATCCATCAGACTGGGGCCGGTGGGGGGGACCTGTGACAAGGAGCTGGGGGAGGGTGTGACCTCCCGCCGGAAGGGACTGGGCTGGATTGCTTTCCAGGAATATTTCGGGATGCTCTGGCGGGTTGTGTGGCAGCGTGTGCTCCGTGCAGGGTGCAGATCTCTGGGCTGGAGCTCTGCACCCCGAATTGGGTCAGTGGGTGCGTGCAGGGACGAGCTGGCACTCGTCACGATGCCCCAAAAAGGGGGGGTAAGCACGTGATGCTGTGGGGAGAAGGTTTGTGGGTGCTTTGGAAGGGGCTTTTCCTGATCCCCTTTGCTGGGAGCAACTCCTCTCTGAGCTCTGGTGGAGATGTGCCAGAGCATTTTGGTGCCCCTGTCCCTGTCCATGGGGTGCAGTCCCTGATCCCAGAGCTGCTGGCAGCCAGCAGGAACATCCAGCTGGTGTGGGATGCCAGGGTCAGGGTGGCACAGGAGACTGGGGAGCTGCTCACAGGAGCACGGGGAGGCAGAGAGAGGATGGAGCCGGGCGGGTGAGGAGCAACAGGCAGAGTTTGGAACACAGGGAATTCCACCTGGAGAGCTTTACTGCTCAGGCCAGGTTGGAAAGGGCCTGGAGCAGCCTGGTCTGGTGTGGTGGGAGGTGTCTGCCCGTGGCAGTGGGGTTGGAATGAGATGAGCTTTGGCTTTTCCTTCCAAATCCCTTTTCCCAGGGGAGAGCTTTAGCCACGCGCTGTTTCATTGATGTAGCTGACAGATGAGGATAATGTAACATTATTTCAAATGATGGTTTTGGACAGTGAAGCCTCACCTGCCTTGAGAGAGCTGTTTCTGCAGGGGTTCCCTGGTATTACCTGGTGTTAGTTTGCTTTTCAGGGAGGGGAAGAGTCTGTGGAGTTAAATGTGGTGTTAAGGAATAATTGAAGGAGTGATTTCAGGGCCACAGCTCAGATTGCTACTTGAGATGCCATCCAACAAAATCAGGGGAAGAGGTTATTTACCTTGATTTTTGTTACCAGAAAAAAAAAAAAATTAAAAAAAAATCAATACCCACAATTTCCCAGCTTGATCCTGGTTGGGACTGGGCATTAGGAACCAAACCACCTGTAGACTGGAGTGCTGATCCTCTTGCAGAAATATCTGGTGGTGTCACTTTCTGAGAGCACAGGCCCTTGGCAGTGGGACAGATTTGCTGGAGGGGTGACTGTCCCTTTTTGCCTGCTCTTTTCTCTGTGATGGGCAGTGCAATGATACCTACAGCTCACAGGAGGGAATCATGGAATGGTTTGGGTTTTAAGAGACCTTAAATTCCATCCAGCTCCACCCCTGTCATGGCCAGGGACACCTTCCACTGTCCCAGGCTGCTCCAAGCACTGTCCAGCCTGGCCTTGGGCACTGCCAGGGATCCAGGGGCAGCCACAGCTTCTCTGGGCACCCTGTGCCAGCCCCTCATCACCCCCACAGCCAGGAATTCCTTCCCAATATCCCACCTAAATCAACCCTCTTTCAATTTACACCCATCAGCCGGCTCCTGAATTCTCTTGCACCATTCCAGCACCTCTTGGTGGGAATATTCTTTGGGATGCTCCTCCCTTGTGCCCCAGGGGGGCTGTGACTGTCCCCAGAGCCTGTGCTGACCCCGTGGCTCCTGGAAGCAGCAGCGTTCACGCCCCAGTAGGTGATTGCCAGAGCCAGGGCAATCAATCCCTGCTGAGTGCACTGTGCTCCCCCTGGAACCAAAGCCAAAGGGCTTTGCACAGCCCTCTTTGGGAACTGCTCCCATTTCCCCTTTCCTCCCTGAAGGTTCTTGAAAATAATCTGTGCTGAGGCACAGTTGTCATTCAGGGAGCTGGGGTTTCTAAGCTGGACACAGATTGTGCAAATCCTCTCCCTCCCTGTCTTCCTTTCAGTTGTTGGGAGCGGGGTGAATATTCAGAGAAACACAGAGGGAAATGGGTTTTTAATCTGAATTGTCCCAGTTTTGCACAGATATTGCAGCTGTCTGGGTTTTTATCCTGATGAGCTGGAGTGCTGCTTGGCATGCCAGGAGCAGGAGCACAAGATGGAGCTGAATCATTTATTCCTCACACATCCGAGTCCCTCTTCTGCTGGAAATGTGTGCAGAGTGCAGGCTCAGCAGCTGGATGGTGTTTTTGTGGAGAGATGGATGGGTGGATGGGTGGATGGGTGCTTGTGTACAAATACAAACAGACTGGGAGGGGTCTCACTGATGCCTTGAGAAGGCTGACCCAGAGCAGAGGCTGGATGGAGTTACAGAATAAAGCAGGGATTTATTCAAAGGATCTCCTCCACGGATCCACCTTGGGCAGCACAAGAGCCCAGCCAGGGCTGCACCCAAGAGGAACCAAAATGGTCCCAAAATGTTCAACCAGGCACGGGGTCTGTCCCTTGGATCAGTTCTGCTCCCTTTGCACCTTGGAGTTCATTGTCCCATTCCAGCTTTAGCCCATGCACTCCCATCCTGCTTGTTTTTCTCTCTCCAGCCCACCTTGTTTGTGCTCCTGGGCTGAGATTTGGATCATTTGTCCTTGGTCCCCAGCTGGAGCAGGAATTGTTTTGTCTCCCTGCTCTGTGCAGAGAGCTCACCATCCCATAATATGAAGCCCAGCCCCACTCACTAAAGCAGCACAGAATCTGAAACATAGAAAAACTAAAACCTGAAGCATCATCACACTGTCTCTCACAGCCCTGAAATCCCAGCCAGTTGATCAAACTCGGTCTGAAAATCACTTTACTGTTGCTGGTGCAAGTTAAAAAGGTCTCCCAGAAGTTTGTGAACTCTGGCAGCAGATTTTAAGCAGGTCTGAAAGTGTTCTGTGAGGAATGAGGTGGAGTTCCCATCCCTGGAGGGGTTTAAAAGCTGTGTGCATGTGGCACTTGGGGACAGGGCTCAGTGGTGGCCCTGGCAGGGCTGGGGGAAGGGTTGGACTCAGTGTCCTTAAAGGGCTTTTCCAACCTAAGTGATTCTGATTTGGGGCCACTCTCTCCTCGAGGAGCTCAGGCAGCATGGCCAGGTCCTCTTGGAGAGAAGCAGAAACAAATCTTGTCTTTAGTGGAAGGAAAACAATGCTCTCCATTTTAATTTTATGTGGGATTTAACTACCCTGAAGACACAAACTGTCCTTGGATTGCAAATCCCTGCAGCAGAGCTCAGCCCTGGGAATTGCCATGCCACACCTGTGGGCTCAGCAGGCAGAGGTGACACCTCATTAGCACTGCTGTCACCAGGGCTCAGCTCCTCCTGCCCCAGCACAGATGCAGTGAGGGGTGCAGGTGATTCCTATTAAGAGCCCAAAATCCCACACTGGGACTTAATTCCAGCTGGTTTGGACATCTGGGGAGAACCAGGGGTGGGAAACATTGCAATGGCCCCTGAGTTTGTGCCCAGGGGACACCAGAGCCAGGACAGGGATGAGCAGAGAGGGTTTTTCCTTAGCTCAGGAGATTGGGACACTGGGAATGTGCTGCTCTTGTGTCCATGGGAATTCCTGTACCCACAGCACTTGGGAAAGTATCCAGGGTGTTGCTGTATGACCAAGAGCTGTTTGCACTTGGAAAGTAAAATATTTGCTGTTTAAAGAGAAGCAGGGAGAATCCTTAATGTTTCCCAAGCCTTGGTGTGATGGCTTTCCTATCCCACCACCCTTCTTCCATCTGCAGCAGCAGGATCCATCCTCTCCTTCTCCAGCAATGCCCAACAGCCTCCCCACCTCCTCCATTCCTCTGGCCAAATCCAGAGGGTGGCAAACAGCCTGAGAGGCTTTGAAGATGGAAAAAGCCAAAAAAATGCCAGGATCTGGAGAAAAAATCTGATGAGGAGAGGCTGAGGGAGCTGGGAAGGGGCTCAGCCTGGAGAAAAGGAGGCTCAGGAGGGACCTTGTGGCTCTGCACAGGGAACAGGGACAGGACAAGGGGAAACCATCTCAGGCTGCTCCAGGTTGGATATTTGGGAAATTTTCTTCATGGAAAGGTTGGTAAGGCATTGGAAAAAGCTTCCCAGGGGAGTGCTGGAGTTCCCATCCCTGGAGGGATTTAAAAGCTGTGTGAATGTGGCACTTGGGGACATGGGGACTGAATGATTTAAAAGTCTTTTCCAGCCTGAATGATGCTGTGAGTTACACCAGCCTGTGCCTGCCCAGCCTCCAGAGATGATGCTGCCTCCTCCTGTTCATTTATTTGGGTAAAAGCTTTCTGTCAGGTGCCTCTTTGCTTTGTACTCCCTGCAGTTCATGGAGTGAGGAGCAACCCCAGCCACCCTGTTAATCAAAGGTGCTGTGGTGCAGCAAGTTCTCCCAGGGGTTCCTGGAGCCCAGGAGGCAGGAGGTGACCTCTGAGTTATTTGCAGATGGAAATGGGCCAAGGGTCATCTCAGACTGAGTGGAAATCACTGCAGCTTTTATTCCAGTCCAGTGGGAAGGTTAGATTAGATATGAGAAAAAAAATGAATGCCCAGAGCAGCTGTGGCTGCCCCTGGATCCCTGGCAGTGCCCAAGGCCAGGCTGAGCAGGGCTGGGAGCAGCCTGGGACAGTGGGAGGTGTCCCTGCCATGGCAGGGGTGGAATGAGGTGATCTTTGAGGTTCCTTCCAACCTAAACCACTCCATGATTCTGTGTCCAAAAATACCCAGATGTGACAGGGCAGTGCTCTGTTGCCCCATCTGGCTCAGGCTCTCCACAGGCTCTGAAGCACCTCAGCAAGCAGACTGAGCTCTGGTGGGGTCCATCTTCATCTGTAATTATCAAACCTTTTCCATTCTCTCACATCTTTTTTCTTCTCTTGGCCCCTTGATGAATGAAGGACCCTCCTGGCTGGGTTTTGCTGCATTTATTGTGGTGCAAGTCAGGAGCACCCAGCTGAGATGGGGGAAATTAACCCAGGGACTGATTCTTGTCTGGCTTTCAGGGAAATTTCTGCAGTATCCATACCCAGAGATTCCCCTGTCACCACATGTTGGATTAAGGTTTTTTTTTGACTCAGACCTGAGGTAACTGAGAGGTGTTTTAAAAACTTTTATTCTCAGTCCCGTGTGAAGGGTGAGACAATACAGATGTTGTAATTTACACCATTATAATTAGAAGCTGTTTTCTAATTACAATACACTGTAAGTGTTTCTTGGCTTACTTTACTTGAGAATTTAAATATATAAGAAAATTTTTACCAAAAAGTAGCTAAACAAGAACAAGTTTTTATACAAATGCATACTATGTGAGCCTTCTGTCAAGCTTTAAGAATTCTCTAAAATTCATTTCCCACAACCACATCCCTAGACTGGAAAAACAGGAGAATGAGGGAGCAGAGCAAACACTGTGCCTGGTGTTAAATTAATTACTTGAGAGTGTGGAAAGGCTTTGCTGGTAATTAACCAGGTTTCACAGGATGCTTTCCAGGGGCTGGCATTGGTGCAGGGTGGATCTTTGTTGGGAAAATGTTCTCAAGAGGCTTTGGGGCTGCTCTGCATTGCTCATTCCTGCTCTTCTAAATAATCCAGCACCCAGAAGTTTGGGCTTTTAAGGGCAAACTTTGCTTGGTGGCCCAGAATGCCAAAATGGTTTGGGTTGGAAGGGACATTCAGGATCATCCCATCCCACCCCTGCCATGGCAGGGACACCTCCCACCATCCCAGGCTGCTCCAAGCCCTGTCCAGCCTGGCCTTGGCACTGCCAGGGATCCAGGGGCAGCCACAGCTGCTCTGGGCACCCTCTGGACTTCCCCACCCTCCCAGCCAAGAATTCCTTCCCAATATCCCATCTAATATTTCCTGGTTTCTCCTCTTGCCACAGCCTCTCCCCATATGACCACAAATTCCTTTCTGGAGTCCTGCTGTGCACTTTCCAGCAATCCAGCACCTACCCCTGGGAGATATTTCCTTCCCTTTCCTGAACTTGGAAGGAACTTCCAGCAGCCTTTGATTAACTCCTGTTACTCACAGAAACTCATTTAGTTCAGAGCCTTCAAATTGCATTGCTCTTCCCAGCTATATGAAAGAGTAATTAAAGAAAAATTTGGCTGAAAGATAACAACTCTCATAGCTGCTCTTTTGCCAGCCTTGTTCCTTGTTTTGTTTGTTCTTGGGACAAGGCATTTTACCTGTTAAATTGGCTTATAAATAAGCCAGCTCATTCCCTGTTCATTCAGCTCGTCCTGCTGGGATGAATTGGATAAATTTCTATTTAGAGCAAGCACATAAGGCAGAGAGAGCTGGGGGTGTAAATCTCTGGTGACCCTGGCTCAGGTAATGTCCTGGAAGGAGAGGCAGAGGCTGGTGTGGAGTTTCTGTGAGGAGTAAAAGCTCTCAGGGTGAGTTTCTCAAATCCCCAGGGACCATCCAGTCGTAGCTGGAAAGAGCAGGATGGTTTGGGGTCTGGGACCACCACTGAGGGTCCTGCCAGGTGGTCATAAATAGGAAATGTATAAAACTCTTCAACAGGGAGACAAATGAATAGGAATGAAGCCCAGCTCTCCCCCATTCCAGTGGCACCTCCCTGATTAATGCAGGAGGGAGACCAGAGCTGAGAAGAGCAGGTCAGAGAATTCACCTTGCCTCTGCTGAAAGGAAAATTCTGTTTGCAGTCTGAACCAGCTCAATTTTTACCTTCAGAATTGGATTCAGCTTTGGGGACAGCCTGACCTGGAGCTGGCTGGAAAAGCTCAGCAGAGGCTCTGATCAGGGCAGAATTTATGTGTAGAAAGAACAAGACCCAAATTCAGTTTGAAATTTTCTTGAGCAGCAGAGGGGTGACTGTGAGGGTGATGCCAACCTCAAACAAGGTAGGCACAGCCTGGCCTGGGGTTTGGGCCATGTTTTTGTATTTAATTAGCCATTAAATTCCCCGTGTCACAGAAACAGAGGGCTGTTAATAGGAGCCTGCTCACTTCTGTGGCAGCAGAAATTGCCCTGGGAGGGATCTGGCAGTTGAGGGATTTCCCATCAGTGTTAATTACCCTTTCCCCTTTACCAACCTTATAGGAGTTGATGGGTTTAGGGGAAAAAAAAGCTGGGAATTGGATGTTAATAAAGCATGCATGGATGCTGCCTGGAGAGCTGAGGGCTGGAGCCAAAGTTGCCATTCCCGAGGGGAGCGGGATGGATCCGCAGCTGGGATGGATGCAGGGAGCACACACAGATCCATGCAAGCAGCTGCAGCAGCCACTGGAGTGGAAGATCACATTTGTGACTTCCAATGCCTCCTGGAAATCCCAGATCTCCTGTGGAGATGCCAGCCTGGCTGCCCACGCTGGGGCTGCTGCTTCCTGCTTGCTGTAAAGCCAAAAAACTGGGGAAATATCAGTTCAGTGATTTGCACCAACCTCAGAAATGTGGAGCATCTTTCAACCAGCGATCCTTTTTTTTTTTTTTTTTTCTTTTTGGGCTTTGGACCTTTGTCCAAATGTACACCTTTAATTTGTATTAAATTCTGTCTTTTTCCCTTACTCCTAGCCTCTGTGGATTTGCATGGTCAGTTCCCTTCCTGTTGCTGTTCCCTGTGGCAGGATTGGGGTGTTTGTGTGTGAATTAATGATGGGTTGTGGCTTTGCCTTCAGCTCAGGGGTGCATCCACAGCATCATTCCTGACAGCCTGTGCTGTGGAGCTGCTTTCCACCTGCAGCTCTTGGGGTTTTCTCTGGTGAAATCCCTCTGTTTTCCCAGATAACCAGTGTCCCTTCAGTCAAGATGTATTAATTCTCTGGTTCTGTTAACTTCACCATTTTTCTTCTCCCTGCTTCCTTTCCCTGGAAGTGTTCCAGGCCAGGTTGGACAGGGCTTGGAGCAGCCTGGTCTAGGGGAAGGTGTCCCTGCCCATGGCAGGGGCTGGAACAAGATGGGATTTAAGGTTCCTTCCCATCCAAACCATCCTGGATTCTGTGATTCCCAGGGTCTCTGACCTGGGGGCTTTGCTGTGCCTGTGGGATTCCTGCTTGGGAAGGAGCTTTCTGTCTGCAGAGGCAAACTCAGAAGTCTGAATTTGATCCCCCTTTCAAAGCAGGTTTCTGTGATTCTGTGCCATGGTCTGAGGATGTGAAGCTGGCAGAAGGGGGGGTTGTGTCAAGCTTTGAAATGGATTATTCCTAACAAGGCACATTTATTGATTTTGAGATGCAGACTCTGCTTTGGGGGCAGAGCCTCTGTTCCCTTCCTGGCAGGGCTGTTTACCCCCAAAACCCAGGGATCCAGGCTGGAGCAGGGGAGGAGTGGGAGGGAATGGTGCCAGCACTTCCCTGAGGAGGCTGGAAAGGGAAGGGGGGGGCTGGAAATCAGTTCTCCCTGCCAAGGATTTGCTTCGTCCTCCTGGGCCAATAATTGCACAAACCCCCTGTCAGTCCTCTCCCAGGAAATGTGTGTTTAGCACCAGTGCCCTTCCTCCAGCCCAGCAACAATTATGATGGGAATTCATAAGGGAACTCGGGGAAATGAGCTGGGAATTTCCAAAACTGTGAGAGCTGGGTGAAATCCCATCAAGGACACAATGGGAGCATCAGCCTCCCTCCCTCCCTGGGAGAGCACCTCCAGCCTTGCTCAGACAGGGATTGAAGTCACAGAGATTTGAGGGCATGACTGAAATGCTTCCTCATGTTGGGATGTCTGAGATGATAAATTGGGGAGAGCCCTTGATGTGCAAACAGGGCTGGATTAACGAGGTGCTGGGTGAGGCTGCTGCTGTCCCTTGGCTCTGTGACAGATGCCACCATTCCCTGGGTGGCACAGCACTCATTCTTTGGCAGGGCACAATGTTACCCTAGGGATTTGTGTAAAGGAATTTACTAAATTAAAATTAATTTTTTAAATTTTTTAATTTTTTTAATTTACTAAATTAAAATTAAATTTAATTTTTCATTGTGATTTAGTAAAGGAATTTACTCATTTTCTAGAAAAGGGGGGAATGAGACATGGCGTTAGAAGTTAACTTGGGGTAGAAATCAATTTGGGATTTAGGTGAAGTGTGCTGTTCTAACTTGTTTAGTCTATGGCTCACATTGATGCCTTGAGAAGGCTGACCCAGAGCAGAGGCTGGATGGAGTTACAGAATAAAGCAGGGATTTATTCAAAGGATCTCCTCCATGGATCCACCTTGGGCAGCACAAGAGCCCAGCCAGGGCTGCACCCAAGATGAACCAAAATGGTCCCAAAATGTTCAACCAGGCACGGGGTCTGTCCCTTGGATCAGTTCTGCTCCATTTGCACCTTGGAGTTCATTGTCCCATCCCAGCTTTAGCCCATGCACTCCCATCCTGCTTGTTTTTCTCTCTCCAGCCCACCTTGTTTGTGCTCCTGGGCTGAGATTTGGATCATTTGTCCTTGGTCCCCAGCTGGAGCAGGAATTGTTTTGTCTCCCTGCTCTGTGCACAGAGCTCACCATCCCATAATATGAAGCTCAGCCCCACACACTAAAGCAGCACAGAATCTGAAAAATACAAAAGCTAAACCTGAGACATCAGCACAGATGAAGGGTGCTGTGTGTTTAACTTTAGCCTGTGAACTTGCTGTGCAGAAGGCAGAAGTGTAGAACAAGCTTCACCCTCCATGGCAAACCCTCCGGAGCCTCAGCCCTGCTGTCAGAGGGAGCAGTGACAGCACCTCTGATTGTCCCCACGTTCTTTCCTTGCTGCTCCTTTGTAGTTCAGCCAGCTCCCTCTTTCTTGTGCCATTCCTGCTCTTTGTGGGGCTGTTCCCTCAGAGGAGCAGCAGTGCTGGCTCCTGTCACGCTGTCACCAAACCCACAGAGCCCGGGCGTGCCTGAGCCTGTGCTGCATCCATCCTGCCCCAACACCTCTTCCATCCTGACATTCTGTTCCCAGGAAATGAGGACCTCAGGGGGCATTTGCTGAGCTCTGTGCTGCCAGCAGCCCACACCTTGGTGAATCAGAGCGAGAGCTTAGACACAGTTTCTCACCTCTGAGATGATTTCTCACCTCCCCCGGAGCACAGCAGTTAAAATTTGTGAATGTAGGATATTTTTTTAATTTTTTTTTAAATTTTAAATGTTGCCCTCTGGCCTTGGATGCTGCACCTTCCTCCTGCCCTAAGGACAGATGACAGCCCAGATGGAGGGGCAGGGAGGTCATTTGCTGGGCTTGGTGGTGGTGGGAGCCGTGCTGAGCTGCTGGAGCTGTGGCCAGCTGAGCGAGCTCTCCATCCATCTGTGGCTTGGGCTCTCCACTGATCCCCTGCCGTGGTGCCAGGCTGTCACATGGGCAAGGACAGGCCACAGGCAGCTCCAGGGAGGATCTTTGCTCCATTCCTGGCTGGCAGGTGCTTTGCCCACATCTCTGCCAAGTTGCCAGCTGACCGCTGCCTGTTGCAGAAGGTTTCTGGCTCCTGGTGCCATGCTGGTTTTGATGGTGCCAGATGTGGCTGGATGGCCTGGGATGTGACTCCTGGATGAGCTGGGAGTGGTAGGAAGGTGCCAGAGGAGAAAAGGAGGCTCAGGGGGGCCCTTGTGGCTCTGCACAGCTCCTGCCAGGAGGGGACAGCCGGGGGGGTCGGGCTCTGCTCCAGGGAACAGGGACAGGAGGAGAGGGAACGGCCTCAGGCTGGGCCAGGGCAGGCTCAGGGTGGAATTTGGGAAAATTTCTTCATGGAAAGGGTGGTCAGATACTGGAATTGGCTGCCCTGGGAGGTTTGGAGTGCCCATCTCTGGAGGTGCCCAAGGAATTCCTGGAGGGGGCACTCAGAGCTCTGGGCTGGGGACAAGGTGGGGATCGGGCACAGCTGGGCTGGGAGATCTTCTCCAACCTCTGGGATTCTCTGGGATGTCTCATCATGGTGGGAAGCCTGAAGGAATGTGCTGCAGGGTGGAAAGGTGGGAGAAGGAAAGGGGAAAGGAAGTGGGATCCTACCCCCTCTCAGCATTCTCCATCCCCACCTCACCGGGCTCCAGCACCTGGAGAGGCTTCAGGGACAGAGATTCTGTTCAGTTTGTTCCAAACTGGGTTGAACAGGGCTTGGAGCAACCTGGTCTGGTGGAAGGTGGCCTCAAACACGAGCTCTGAGCTGGGGGAACACCTCCTGCCATTGTGGGATGGTTCTTCAGCTGAAGGGGAAAACTGGGATTGCTTTTATGGAGCTGCTGCAGTTGCTGGGATCTCTGCAGCTTGGCAGAGGCAGTGACAGGAGGGTGATGCTGCACAAGGTCATTAGTGGCAATTAGCACAGATTGTCTCCCAGGGACCTTGTGCACTCAGCATTTGGCACCTCGGTTCATCTTGTGCTGCATCCAAAGGAGAGTCAAGGAATAATTGATGTCAGGGCTGTGTGTGGTGGGATGGAAGCCCTTCCTGCCATATGCCACGGGTCTGGCTCAGCAAAGCTGGGAATTGGGAAATTCTCATGAATCACAGCAGGTCCCTGAGCTTTGGGTTTCACCAACCTGACAAGGACCCCGGGAGGGAGGGACAGACTTGGTAACAGGGCCTGTTGTGATGGTTTTAA
The DNA here is from genome assembly GCA_013400575.1 of Peucedramus taeniatus. Lineage (NCBI taxonomy): Eukaryota > Metazoa > Chordata > Aves > Passeriformes > Fringillidae > Peucedramus > Peucedramus taeniatus. Next base: position 166,916 of record WBNO01032636.1, read on the forward strand.
ACTAAAATAGGGTTGATTCAACCTAAATTTAAGGACAAAATTATTTCTGGCTGGGAGGGTGGTGAGGCTCTGGAGCAGAGCAGCTGTGGCTGCCCCATCCCTGGAAATGTTCCAGGCCAGGTTGGATGGGGCTTGGAGCAGTCTGGGATAGGGGAAGGTGTCCCTGCCATGGCCAGGAATGGGATGGGATTGAGCTTCAGTGTCCCTTCCAACCCAACCCATTCTGGGATTTATTCAGAGTTAGCATCAGGCAGGTTGTGGCTCAGTTCCCTCCCAGTCAATGTGCTACAAACAAAAAAATAATGTAATTTAAACCAAGCAGTGGGGTTTGTGTTTATGCAGCCCTTCCTGAAGGGGTCACATCCCAGCAGGGCTCCTGAACCCAGGAAAGATCCACTTTCCTTCTGCTGCCCCAAAATACAGCTATTTTAAAGAAAATATATGATTTTATTAAATTATTATAATTATTTTATATATAATCATTATTATATATCAATATTTTATATAATATATTGTAATGCCATACACACCAATATTAATATATGATAATTATGATATAGAATAATGCAATTAATAATTATAGTATATTATATATTATAAAATTATTATAATTATAGAATGTTATATATTGTCTAGTAATTATTGTATAATACTTACTGAATTATTATTTATTATATTATATTATTTTCTATTAAATATAACAAAGCTTATGGGGCCAGCTCCATCACCTGGTGGGAGCACAGGCTGCATGAGGAGTTCAGGGGGGCTGTGCTGGTTTAGCCTGAGTTAAACTCCACTCTAAAACTTGACCTGTTCCTAAATGTGCTTCACAGGGATCCAGAGCAGGGCTTTGTGCCTAATCTCCATCTCTGGGCAAAGCTTTTAACCTTGCTAAAACATTGATGAAATCAGCAATTATTTTATTGCAGCCATTTGATTTAAGCAGCTTACAGGGTTTGGGGTCTCCAAGTTGATTTGCAGTTGGAGTTTGAAGGAGCCAGGAGATCTCTGAGTACAAATAACATCACAAGTGTTTGTCCAGAGTGGGATTTAAGGCCTGGTTCTGCCTCCTGCATTTCTCCTGGATGTCAGGAATATCTTTGGTGACTCCAAGTGATTGATCCCTTCAGCATGAGGTTGGTGGAGTTGGACTCTGAAGGTTTCTGTGCTGTTGGTAATTTATGTAACACTTTATGTAACAGCTTGTGCCTTCACCACTTTGCATGTGCAGAAATAAATCAACCAGCCTCTTCTTCCTGGAGGAGAATATCTTCAAAGCAGGTGGTCTTGGTGGCTGCTCAGCTCTGCAGCAAAAAATAGGTGTTTATTCTGAGGCAGGGTTGATGTAGAGATGATTATTTTGGATGCCTCTGTTCCAAGTGGCAGATATTATGGTCTGGAGTTAAATACATGAGACATCCTTGGCCTAGAGGGGATATGGAGATAATCCAAGGCTGGGGGAGCTGGGGGAGAGGAGAAGGCTCCAAGAAGAGCTCAGAGCCCCTGGCAGGGCCTGGAGGGGCTCCAGGAGAGCTGGAGAGGGACTGGGGACAAGGGATGGAGGGACAGGACACACAAACTAAAAAGGGAGAGATTGAATTCGATTTTAGGAAGGAGTTCTTGGCTGTGAGGGTGGGCAGGCCCTGGCAGAGGTTGCCCCTGCATCCCTGGAAGTGTCCAAGGCCTCTTTAGGGCTCACAGGTCCCTCCTTGGGGGTTCTCCACGTTGGAAGAGCCGGGGGCAGCTCGGAGCTCTTGGCAGAGCAGGGAATGGTTCTGGTGCTTTGCTGGGAGCCCCTGCCTTGGGCTTGGGGGAAAGACGGGAAGGACAGGCCTAGACAAGCTTTGCTTCATGAGCTGCTTCTCCTCTGTGTGTTCAAAACTGGTTATAAGTTTAAATGGAAGCATCTTTATTTAAAGCAAAGCCTCCAAGGGAAAGGAACAGGCCCTGGCACTTCTGTGATTCAGGCCTCGCCTGGGAAAAGCCAAGGGAAAAAAGGGAAAAGCCAAGGAAAAAAAAAGGGAAAAGCCACTGGAAAAAGCCCAAACTTCACATTTTAGGGATATTTTAAAACCCCTGGTTCTCTGTGACATTTGTGTGCAGACCCTTTGTCCTTGAGGAGCCTCCTGGCAGTGCCAGTGCTCCGAGGCTGGAGGTGAAGGCTCAAGGGCTGGGTGGGACAGACAGGACAAAGGACATCCCTGGGACAAATCCAGGCTTGTCCTTGCCTCTGGATTGTCAATCCAGTGGGTCGTGGCAGGGACACCACCTGGGAGCTAATTAAAAATCAGGGCTAATGAGCTCAAGCTCACTGGGTTAATCCTGCTGGGCCAGGTCTGCTGTTGTGCAGCTCTGTGGGGTGGACATCCCACAGAGGGGACAAGGAGAAACAGCCTCAAGTTGCACCAGGACAGGGTTAGACTGGATATTAGGAGAAATTTTTACCCAGAAGGGGATGTTCAGTCACAGCACAGCTGCCTGGGGAAGTGGTGGAGTCCCCATCCCTGGGGGGATTTAAAGCCATGTGGATGTGGCACTTGGGGACAGGGGACAGTGGTGGCCTTGGCATGCTCAGCACCCTGTTGTCTTACACCTCTGTCTGGGGCTCCTTTCCTCCTTAGCCTGGTTTTTCTTTCTTTTTTGTCTTGAAAGCACTTTCCCCTAAAAAAAACCCACACCTATTACTGAAGTAAATGTGAATTATCCCCTGCTCCCATCCCCTGGTGTTTCCTGGATTCTTCACTTCTCCATAAATGATCATGAATGATTCAGTGACTCCAGGATGGATTTCCCTGCTCCAGTGGTTCAGATTTCCTCCAGTTGTGGGGATGGAACCCCCTCACTCCTCATTCTCTGTAGAAACACTGACAAGTTCTTCATTACTTCCTAATTAGCCAGACATCCCTTCTTATTAAAGATTAATTTTTTTAAAGGCAGTCATTATCTCTGCTCCTCCAAGGATTATTGATTTATTCTTCTTCCTTTTTTTATTAATGGATCTACAACCTCCTCATAATCCATCCAGTGCAGTGGTTTCCCTGCCTCTCACCCTCCTTTCCCTACATCATTAATGCAGGAAATAGATTTATAGCCAATTTTTAAAGTTTGATAGAAGGTTTATATAGGATGTATTTGCATGTAAATTTTGAGATAAGAAATGGTAACTTAGAAATTATATGGAATGGGCTAGACATTATTGAGAGAAATAGAATTAGAAATAAGTTTGAAAAGGTGGTTTTATAAATAAGATTTTGGAGAAATAGAATTATGAAAGACGTATTGTAGTAGGACTTATGAAAAATAATTTTAGATAATTAACTTCAAAGCATTTACAACATAATGTAGCTAAAGCTGATGGGCCAAGAAACACTTATAATGTATTATAAATAGGAAATATTTGGCTTCTGATAGTAATAACATAAATTATAACATCTGTATTGTCTCACCCTTCACACGAGACTGAAAATGGAATTAAAGTTCTTAAAATGCCTCTCAGTTACCCCATCTGTGGGTCAGAAAAGGGAATAATCCAACACATTCCCAGTCTGCTGCTGCCTCCAATGCTTTTATCACTCAGTGCCTCTCTCTGGGCTTTGTTTTCCTTGGGAATCTCAAGGGGCCACTTCCAAACATCTGAGCTCGAGGGAGTGGGATTTCCAAACAGAGCCTGGGTTTGTTTTCCTGTGGCCATTCCAGCCCCCAGCCAGAGGAGGAAAAGGAGCCTGTGGAATTCCTCCTGTGCCCAGTCTGCTCCCTGATTTCTGTGGATTCTCATTCTGGGAATGAGATGCTTTCCCAGCTCTCTCCATGTTCTGGAGTCTCTGTAATCCAGGCTGGCTTTTTGGGTTTCTGCAGCACCAAATGCAGTCTGGTTGCTGTCCCATTTTGGGATTAATCCCAAATCTAGGCCTTCCCAAGCTGGGAGGCTGGCATCCAGCTGCAGAGCCCAGTGCCTGGAGGAAGGAGTTAACAGAGAGGAAAAGCTGAATTACTGTGTTTTTCCCTGCATTTGAGGTGAGATCTGAGCTCCCTAGGTGTGTTTTCCTGGCAGCATCCACCCAATCCAGCCGTGGTGAGTGGTGCATTCCCAGTGCTCCAGTATCCATGGTGATGGGAAGGATTTCTGAAGGAAAATGTGAAATCCTGGTCCTTGGACCTTCCCTTCAGTCTCTTGCAGAGAATTCCCAAGGGCAGAGCAGGACTGTGTGAGGCCCAAGGGGGCTGGAGTGACCCTGCTCTGCTTTGTCCCCAATGAAACCACAGAGGGTGACAAGGTGGGAGCAGCTCTGCTCAGGCAAAAATGGTCCTGGCAGGCAAAAGCTCTTTTTTTCTTTTTTTTTTTTTTTCAGCCCACTGGCTTTGGTAATAAAAAACTTCAGATTAGGAGGGACCTCAGAGTTCAACCTTCTGCCCAGAGGCAGCAGCAGTAACTGAAGGAGTTTTCCAGAGTGATTTGGGTTGGAAGGGGCCTCAAATCCCATCCAATTCTTCTCCCTGCCATGGCAGGGACACCTCCCACTGTCCCAGGCTGCTCCAAGCCCCAGTGTCCAACCTGGCCTTGGACATTTCCAGGGATCCAGAACAGCCACAGCTTCTCTGGAAATTCCATCCCAGCCCCTCCCCACCCTCCCAGCCAGGAATTCCCAATTCCCAGTCTCCCATCCATCCCTGCCCTCTGGCAGTGGGAAGCCATTCCCTGTGTCCTGTCAGCTCCACATCTCTCAGGCTGCCTGCAATCTTTGTATTTGTCCTGGCTGAAAGCACAGATCCAAAGTGATGCTCTCCAGGGAGCATTTCCCATCCTGTTGGAGGGGGAAGAAGAGCAGCAGAAAGACCAGGTGATCCACATTTTCCTCCTCCTTCCTGCTGCTGTGTGAATCCAGCAATCTTATTAAAAGCAGCATAGAATTAGTGCTAATTAGCTGACGTCCTGTTGCTGCTGAACAGAGCAGAGATGCTGCAGTGGCTGTGCTGAGCAGGTGGATAAAGTCAGGTGGGCAGAGCTGCTGTTTCCTGGAGATGTGAGAGGGAGCTCAGGGAGGCTGCTGGGAATGCTCAGGTCCCTGAAATGTGTTTTGCTGCTGGCTCTGGGCACCCTGGTTACACAGAACATCTCGGGAGGTTTAACGTGTCACTTTTGTGCTCGTCAGGCGCTCGTGGAACACAAGCTTTAAAGCAAAGAGCTGTGTGGAGTGGAACACCAAAAAGAGTGTTTTAAGAGAACCCACATGCTCCTAAAAACGTGCCAGGCAAGCAGAGGGAGGGGCTTGCTGTGTGCTTGGAGGTCAGGTCAGTGGTGGTGGATTCTCCTGAAGAGATGATGGTGGTGATGTGCAGGGATTTATTTGGTCAAGTCGATGGAAGGGCTCAAAGCAGAGCACAAAAACCACCCCAAAAAGGTGCTGTGAGCTGTCCTGAATGTTGGGAAAATTCACAGAATCCACAGAATCACTGGGTTGGGAGAGACCTTCAGGATCATCGAGTCCAACCCAGCCCCAACCCCTCAGCTGAGCCCTGGCCCCCAGTGCCACATCCAGGCTTTGTTAAACACACCCAGGGATGGTGACTGCACCACCTCCCCGGGCAGAACATTCCAGAACTTTATCACTTATTTGTGCCAGCCCAGACTCAGCTGGAGGATGGTGGTGGTGTGGGGCCCCCAGGGATGGGGGGGATTGCAAACCATGGAAGATGAGACCTCAGGAAAAAGCAGCAAGCTGGGCATGCCCTGAGAGGAGGCTGGAGAGGGGATTGGGATGGTCTTCAAGCCTCAAGCAGGCTGGTGGAGGATTTGTGTTTCCATGGGTGCAGCAAGAAGTTTGGCACTTCAATCCTAGCAGGAGAAATGTGGATAAATTTACCCTTTTCCCACTTTGGGATTGGGAATTTTGGCGTTTGGGCAAGGGCCTGAGTGAGTGCCAATGACCCCAAATGGCCTCTCCCTCAATGGGGATCAGCCAGTATCCCATCAGGAATGGGAAAGATGGGCTGAGGCTGATTTAGATTTGAGCCAAGGATGGAAATGACCAAATGCAGGCTGTAGTTTTAAAACCATGGACTGGTTTGGGTTAGAACTGACCTTAAAAGTCATTTCCTCCAGACCCTTCCATGCTGATGCTGTTCCACTTCACACCCCAGGCTGCTTTTCACAGTGACACATGGTTAAGAGAAGCAGCCAAACAAATAAATCCAGATTTTGTACTTTTGTAGGACTTTGGGTGTGTCCAAGGTAAGACTTGAGTGGGAGAGGAGAGACCTTTTGTTTGTCTCCTTCCCTTGGGAAAGGCAGACAAGATTTTGGGGTGCAGCAGCCCATCCTTGGAGGCTGCAGCACTGAGGATTGATAGGAAATGCCAGGAGATGAGTGCTGGAGGATATTTGTGCTTCTTCCTGTCCAAGGGAAGTTGTGTGTGTGCACAGCCAAAGGGAATGAGATGCCATCCCCCATCTGTGCTTTGCAAACCTCCCTTGAGCTAAATCCGTGAGGAAATTGTGCAAAACCCCAGTTTTGGGCAGCAGCCAAGGAGGCAGAGGGCTGTGAAATGAGGAGCTGCTGCTCAGGGGCCGGGCTGGGATGGTGGGGAGCCTGGTTTGGGTGGCCAGGGATGTCCTGCACAGGGGGGCTGTGGCTGTGGGACCTGCCTGGTGACAGCCAGGACATCAGCCAGCTGCTCCTGCTGCCTGGAAGGTGGAGTTGTGCCTCTGTGGGAAGCACCTGAGGCCTCCTTAGACCAAGACTGGCCCAGAGCTGGCACTGGGAGAGGTGCCCAGTGTCACATTGGTCACCTGGGGCAGAGCAGGGGTGGATTCCTCACGTCGGGGTCACCATTTGTCGATGCAGGGGTCCCCCCTGATGTGGGAGTCATTAACACTGACTTCATGATACAGAAGGCATGAAAGACACTTTATTATTAGAAATCTACAGTTCTTACAGGAGCAGTGGTGGACTTAACACCTGATTGGTCTTAAAGTGAAAACCTCTCACACTATTGGTGAGTTATCAATAGCACACTCTAGCAAACCATATCTATAGACAATGGTTACAGAAAGGGAGATAATAATTGTTTGAATTCTTTTCCTCTAAGATTCCCAGGCTCAGCCTGGGAGAAATAATCTCTGTTCTTTCTTTGACTGAACTGAGAATATCCACAGATTCCAGACCTCCTGGATGCCACATCAGGGACAGGTTCAGGAGGAAGAGGCTTCACTGAGCTGCCCTCTGTGGTGGGACTTCATAGGATCATGGAATCCCGGAATGTTTGGCTTGGAAGGAGCCTTAAATCCCATCCCATTCCACCCCCTGCCATGGACAGGGACACCTTCCACTATCCCAGGCTGCTCTAAGCCCCATCCAGCCTGGCCTTGGACACTCCCAGGGATCCAGGGACATCCACAGCTTCTCTGGGAAACCTCTGCCAGGCCCTCCCCACCCTCACAGGAAAGAACTTTTTCCATCTATCGAACCTAAATCTCTCCTCTTTCAGCTTAAATCCATTCTACTGTGTCCTGCCCCTCCATCCCTTGCCCAAATCCCTCTCCAGCTCTTTTGGAGCCCCTTTAAGCCCTTGAAGGGTCCCTGGAGCCTTCTCCAGCCTGGACACCCCAGCTCTCTCAGCCTTCACAGTCACCACCCAGCCACTCACAGCCATGGGATGTGTTCCTTTCCCTTACTGCCTCAGTGATTACTCAGAACTGGAGAATCCAATATAATTTGCATTTCTAGGCAATTAAATGTCAAAGCAAAGTCAAGGTGCTGGCGAGCTGTCAAGGCTGTTTATGGCTGAGCCTGACTCCAGCCCCCAGATGGTAATGAAAGCTGTAGGACAAGACAAAAGGATGGTCAGAACACTCCCTGCAGGAAGAGGAATTGCCCCACAGGGCTCTCAGCCCTGGGTTAGGGCCAGGACTGGGGAACAACTCATTGTTTATGCAGTTAATCAGGTTTAAATTTAACTCCCAACAATGTAATCAGATTTAAAGATTTAGTGCAATAATGGGATGGGAGAGCTGAAGTGTGAGTAACCACTGGAGTGGGGAGGCACTGATGGGATTGGAGCAGATGGAGCAGAATTTTAAGGCAGAAAGCACCAGATCTGCAGTGTGCACATTCCTGGGGGTTGGGCAGGGCCTGGACCACAAGCACTGCCTGGATGGAGATGGAGGAGAAGCTGCTTGGTGCTCACAGGCAGTGGTGACCACATCTGTGTATTCCTCTGCTAGTTGTATTCCAAAAACTGGGTGTGCCCATCCCCTGACAGCTTCTTGGCCTTGTTTTGTCCCCAGCACCTTTATTCTGTACAGGACACAGATCTTGAGCCAGGAGATCATAACCTAAGCCTTTGCTTCCATGTTTTTTCATCCACCATGGGGAAGAGCTGTGTCTGAGGAGACATTGTTTGCCTGCTGGGACTTCCCTCTCCACTTACAGGAACATCCTCCAGATTTTTGGAGTAAAAAAATGCAGCAGTGATTTGTGTCCTTCAAACACAGCAGGAACCAACCCTTTCCCTAGCACTGACCTGGCTGGGAGTGGTTTGGGTTGGGAGTGGTTTCGATGGGAAGTGGTTTAGGTTGGAAGTGGTTTAGGTTGGGAGTGGTTTAGGTTGGAAGAAGTGGTTTAGGTTGGAAGTGGTTTAGGTTGGGAGTGGTTTAGGTTGGAAGAAGTGGTTTAGGTTGGAAGTGTTTTGGGATGGAAGAAGTGGTTTAGGTTGTGTGTGGTTTAGGTTGAAAATTGTTTGGTTTGGAAGTGGTTTAGGTTGGGAGTGGTTTAGGTTGGAAGAAGTCGTTTAGGTTGGGAGTGGTTTGGGTTGGAATTGGTTTAGGTTGGAATTGGTTTGGGTTGGAATTGGTTTGGGTTGGGAGTGGTTTAGGTTGGAAGTGGTTTGGGTTGGAATTGGTTTAGGTTGGGATTGGTTTAGGTTGGAAGTGGTTTGGGTTGGAAGTGGTTTAGACTGGGATTGGTTTAGGTTGGGAGTGGTTTAGGTTGGAAGTGGCTTAGGTTGGGAGTCGTTTGGGTTGGAAGTTGTTTAGGTTGGGAGTGGTTTAGTTTGGAAGTGGTTTAGGTTGGAAGTGGTTTGGATTGGAATTGGTTTAGGTTGGGAGTGGTTTGGGTTGGAATTGGTTTAGGTTGGAATTGGTTTAGGTTGGAAGGAAGGGATCTTGCAAGTTGTTTTGTTTGGAATTGGTTTAGGTTGGGAGTGGTTTAGTTTGGAAGTGGCTTGGTTAGAATTGGTTTAATTTGGAAGTGGTTTAAAGCTCCTTGACCTTTTCTGGCAGTCATTCCCCCAGTGCTCATTTGTTCTGCATAAAGAGGAGCATTCACAGCAATCCCTGAGGAGCTCATTCTCCTCTGGATGAGCTCAAACCCTCTGGCATTCCTCAGGCCTGAAGCAGAAGGGAGGTCAAGTGGAGCAGAGGTTTTTAGGGAGATGACAGCAGGTTGGTGAGGAAGAGAGGGGGTTTTCTGCCTCCAGGACATAATTCAGGATGGCCATGACACCATCAGTGCTTCACATCCTGCTTTTCATGTTGTGGGAATGCTTGGGAAGAGCTGAGGTGCTGGACCAGGGCTCAGTGTTCCCTGAGCATCGTGTGAAACTCTGCTTTGGTGTTTGCCATGGACAGAGGCTGCTCTGTCTGTAAATCTTTTTTTTTTCCTCCTAATTCTAAAACTGGTGGGAATTCATAGCAAGAATCACAGAATGGTTTGGCTTGGAAGGGATCTTCAAGCCCATCTCATTCCAACCCTCTGCTCGTGGCAGGGACACCTCCCACTGTCCCAGGCTGCTCCAGCCTGGCCTTGGGCACTGCCAGGGATCCAGGGGCAGCCACAGCTGCTCTGGAATTCTATTCCAGGGCCTGCCCACCCTCCCAGGGAGGAATTCCTTCCCAATCTCCCATCTAAACCTACTCTCTGTGTGAATCCTCTGTTGAGGAAGTCAGTGCACAGCAAATATCAGGATTAATATTGCTCATTAGTGCCAGCTAATCAAGGCAATGGATGCAGTTATGAGCAGCCTCAGGAAGCAGAGTTCAGCTTCTGGAGGAGGTCAGAAGGAACTGGCTCCTCAAGGAAGATCTCCCCCATCTCAGGCAGCCACGGAAAGAGCATTCCTGTTGTTCCTAAGAAGCAACAAATTCATTGCAGAGCCTTAATTAGAGAGAAAGGCCCTTAATGGAGCCAGAGCTGCATTTCCTGAGCAGGCTGCTTAGCAGCTAATCCCCCCACAGCTGATCCCTGCTCCTTGTGGCATTTTCCCTTCCCTCCTAAGCCTCAGAGCCCTGGATTCCCCTCGCCACGGGCCAGCAGACAGCAGGGGATGGGTGTTAAAGACTCAGCTGTGGTGTCCTGAGCTCCAGGGTCAGCTCCAGGTGTTCCCTTGGTTCCTCTGCCCTCTGAGCTGCAGAGCTCACATCTCCTTCTAGGTCACACTCCCAGGGTCCAGTGGCCACTGGGCCAGTGGAATGGCTACCACAAAAAATCCCAGTCAGTCTTCTCCAGGGGCATCCCAGGGCACAGCAGAGAGGGGGTTGGAATTAAATAAGGGGCAGTGGGGGAGGCTGAACAAAAGAAAACTGGATCAGAAGGACCTGGAGCTGCTGGAAGGATCCAGAGGAATCCACAGAGCTGCTCCAAGGGCTGGAGCCAGGCTGGGAGAGCTGGGAATGTTCCCCTGGAGAGGAGAAGGCTCCAGGGAGAGCTCAGAGCCCCTTGCAGGGCCTGAAGGGGCTCCAGGAGAGCTGCAGAGGGACTGGGGACAAGGGATGGAGGGACAGGACACAGGGAATGGCTTCATCTGGGTTAGATGGGAGATTGGGAATTGGGAATTCCTGGCTGGGAGGGTGGGCAGGCCCTGGCACAGGGTGCCCAGAGCAGCTGTGGCTGCCCCTGGATCCCTGGCAGTGCCCAAGGCCAGGCCCCTGCAGGATCCCAGGTCACAGGGACCAGCCCTTAGCAAAGTTGGGGATCTTCTTGCCAGGGCTCAGTTCCCCAAAAAAGCCATACCCAACATGGATTTGGAATTCTCGCATCCTGATTCTCCACCCTGATGTCTTTGCAGGGCTGCAGCTCTCCCTCTCAGGGACAACCAGATTGTCTCTCCTAAAACATGGAGAGTGAACCTCATCACCAGCTCACTCAATAAGTGAATATTTTAGAGTTTTTACTTTCTGTCCTTACCTCGTTTGCCCCTCTCTGTGCCTGTGGGAGAGCAGCAGCTCCTGGCTGAGTTTTTCTCAGCATCCCTGTAACAGATCCTGCAGTTCTGTCTGTGCTTTCAAAGGGACCCGTGTCAGGTGCTGGCAGGGAAAAGCTGAGATCATTTTCTGTTGATCATTAATGAAGCAAACCAGGAATTAATTGGACAAAATCAAAGGGCTGTTGCGAGGTGCTTACATTTCTTCTCCCCAAAAATCAAAGCAAAGACTGGATCCTATATCAAAGCAAGGACAGAGAATCTTTAATACATCCTCACAGTCAGGAGCAGCCCAGGCCATCCCATAACTCAGCTGTTTGTTCAGCCCAAATACCAGGGACAGCCAAAAAAGTCACACTGGGGATCCACACTGAGTGTCCCTGGGGGCAAAATGGCCTTGCTCAGCTTCAGCCAACCTGGAAGGTTGGACTTGATGGTCTTGGAGGTCTCTCCAACCTTTCAATGATGCTAGGATTCATCAAGGAATCCTCCTGGAGCAGCCCTTTTCCAGGGGGATGAGCTAAACCAGGGTTGATCCACTGCAGTTCCTGAGGTGTGGAAGGTGACTGCAGCTCTGGTGGAATCTGATCCCTCCATCTGGTGTCTCCATGGCTTTGGGGGGCTGTTATCTCTCAGGCCACTTGGGTTTGTGTCTTCTGCTGGGGAATTCACAGAATCACTGGGTTGGGAGAGACCTTCAAGATCATGGAGTCCAACCCAGCCCCAACCCCTCAGCTGAGCCCTGGCACCCAGTGCCACATCCAGGCTTTGTTAAACACACCCAGGGATGGTGACTCCACCACCTCCCCGGGCAGAACATTCCAGAACTTCATCACCCTTTCTGGAAAAAACTTTTTCCTCATATCCAACCTATATTTCCCTTGGTGCAGCTTGAATCTGTACTTTATTTTGTACCTGGCAGGAGCTGGCTGTGTGAGGAAGTGCATGAGCTTCTCCTGGCTCCCATGCAGGAGACAAACACACCTGGCTAGAGCAGGAGGAGCTGTAAGGGAAGGATCTTCCAGCACAGGCTCACCCATCATGCCCTGTTCAGTGTGGGGTTTTATGGATGTATTTGCACACAGTGACTCCATGGCATGGCTGTATCAGGGGTTTTGGTGAAGGTGTCTGAGTTTTAGCCTGGTTTCTCTGCTGGGCTCTGTGCAGGTGTGTGCTGCAGCTCCTCAGCTGAGGCTTCCTGGGCTTGGTGCTCCTGTCTGGAGCTTGCTGGTGATGCCTGTAAATTTCACAGAATTCACAGAATGACTGGGTTGGAAGAGACCTTCAGGATCATCGAGTCCAACCCAGCCCCAACCCCTCAGCTGAGCCCTGGCACCCAGTGCCACATCCAGGCTTTGTTAAACACACCCAGGGATGGTGACTCCACCACCTCCCCAGGCAGAACATTCCAGAACTTTATCACCTTTCTGTGAAAAACTTTTTCCTGCTATCCAACCTATATTTCCCTTGGTGCAGCCTGAGGCTGTGTCCTCTGGTTGTGTCAGTTCCTGGAGAAAGAGCCCAACCCCAGCTGAGAATTTTCCATGCCTGGTTTGCCCCTCAAAGAAATGGGATCAGAGAGCAGGGATGCTGGAATTTGGGCCTTCTCCTCATCCAGATTTCTCCCAAATCCTGCTGAGGAATGACTGCAGGCTGCAGGGCAGCAGCTGGCCTGGCCTGGGAGCTGGGGAATGGCAGGTTCAAGTGACACAAGGATTCACAGCAGGAGCAAAACACTTTGCTGTTCCATTTCTGCACAGTGTGACCTGTCCCTGCAGCATCCCAGGCATTCCAGCCAGGCCCTCATCCACATGGCTCCTAGCAGGAGATCTGCAGCCCAGACTTGTGCTTTCACAGCTCTGACATAACTATTATGTGCCTCAGAATCCATGCCAAGAGAAGAATTGCTGGTTTTTACCCTAAATCTTCTTCCCAGTGCAAGGCTTGGCGACCAAATAATTTTTAAAGCGTTAAAAATCTCCTTTCAGGGGTGACCCCCAAACCTGGGGGTTGCTCAGGGTGTGGAGTGGGGGGCTCTGGGCAGCCAGCTGGGCCTGGGCAAGTACAGATGGATGTCAGACATTGCCACTGCTGCAGGATTGTCACTGTCACCAGGCTGAATAAAACACTGAATCCAGCATGGCCTGGGAGCAGGCAGAGCACCAGGGAGGCCAGGGGATCCCACATGGGAGGCAGTGAAAGGGTTTCAGTAAGGTCATGCTTGAAAAGACTCTATCCTTGTTTTATTTCCAGGCTGGAGCCTTTGAATGAGTTCTGCCTGCTGAGGGAACACAGTGCCCCTGTGTCTGCCTGAACAAAGCCAGGCCAGGGCCATCTGTGCACCCCAGGGGCAGCACCCGGGGCTGGGGCTTCAGCTCTGCCTGGCCACTGCCAGCATCACCCACAGGCAGCACAGGGCACCCTCAGCTGGGAGGAGTTTTGGAAATAATTGGATTTATTTGTAATGAATTTTTATATTTTATTTTTCTTCTACACAGGCAGGAAGGGTGAGTTGGGCTCACATCTTCACTGCATGGCTCAGAAGGTCACAAGACCCCTTTTAAGGATTTATTGACCAGTAAAACACTGCCAACAATGATATTTATGGTTTTGACCCAATCCTTAGATATTTTTTCTTATATTTATAAGATATTAAAATATCATTTCACAATATTTCTATTATGAAATCACTACTATCACTGTAGTATGAAATATTTCTAAATATTAATAAATAAATAAATAAATAAATAAATAATAAAAATTCTAAATATTTCATACTACAGTTCTTAGCCAATCATGTTATGGGGTTATGGGC
>WBNO01032636.1:181097-219526 GCA_013400575.1 Peucedramus taeniatus
TTATTATTCTTCTTCTTTCTTCTTCTTTCTTCTTCTTTCTTCTTCTTTCTTCTTCTTTCTTCTTCTTTCTTCTTCTTTCTTCTTCTTTCTTCTTCTTTCTTCTTCTTTCTTCTTCTTTCTTCTTCTTTCTTCTTCTTTCTTCTTCTTTCTTCTTCTTTCTTCTTCTTTCTTCTTCTTTCTTCTTCTTTCTTCTTCTTTCTTCTTCTTTCTTCTTCTTTCTTCTTCTTTCTTCTTCTTTCTTCTTCTTTCTTCTTCTTTCTTCTTCTTTCTTCTTCTTTCTTCTTCTTTCTTCTTCTTTCTTCTTCTTTCTTCTTTTTTCTTCTTTCTTCTTATTTTTTCCTCTTTTTCTTTCTTCTTCTTTCTTCTTCTTTCTTCTTCTTTCTTCTTCTTTCTTCTTCTTTCTTCTTCTTTCTTCTTCTTCTTCTGCCTCTGCCTTAAACAATAAATCCACATTCTCACTTTTGGCACCTCAGTTTTGGAGCCTTTTCCAAGCCCTTATGGAGCTGCTCTCCCAGGGGCTGCTCCACCTGAGGATTTACATTTCACCTTCCTCCTGCACAGCCCAGATTCCCTGGGGTAACTGCAGTGAAGGAGGAGAACCCCTGTGGAATGCAGCAGGGAGTGGGATCCATTCCTAAAAATTCCTTTTTCTCCTGCAGTTTGGAGAAAACAGAACCCAGGAGCTGTGCTCACAAAGCTGCCTCTGTCTGTGTGTGTCCTTCTGATGACAAGCACAGGTTCTTCCTTGATTTGTTGCTTGATTTGCAGCTCCATGGCAGGCTGGGGTCACTTCTTGTGGAAAACCAGGAAAGGCTGAGCTGGAGCCATGTGAAATGCTCAGCAGCAGAGTGGTGGAGCTTTGGGAGAGGGATAATTCAACCCTGTCCTGTTGCTGTCACAACTTTGGCTCAGTTCCAGGTGTTTGCAGCTGAGGTCCCAGAATCCAGGAATGGTTTGGGTTGGAAGGATTGTTCAGGACCATCTCATTCCATCCCACTTCCACCCAGTCCAGGTTGCTGCAATCCCCATCCAACCTGGCCTTGGGCTGGAGAGGGACTGGGGACAAGGGATGGAGGGACAGGACCCAGGGAATGGCTCCCAGTGCCAGAGGGCAGGGCTGGATGGGAGATTGGGAATTGGGAATTCCTGGCTGGGATGGAATTCCCAGAGCAGCTGTGGCTGCCCCTGGATCCCTGGCAGTGCCCAAGGCCTGGCCCCTGCAGGATCCCAGGACGTGGCACTGTGACCCCTCAAGGCTCAAGGTTCAGCCCAGGCTGCAGCTCCTGGTTTCTTTCCAGAGGCATCCTTGAATCCAAAAGTCAGGCACTCATGACTGGAGCCAAAAGCCAATTAGCAGCAGTTTAGCTTCATCAACTTCCTGACTGAATGCGAGTTTTAATTAAACCTCCCATTTTAATTAGGCAGGCATCACGTACAGAGGGCTGGCCTCAAGATCCAAAGGCTGCAGGTCCTGTGCTTTAATTAAAAGAAAGACTCACATGAGTTCAGCTCCAACATCTGTGGCAGCTCCTCATCCTTTGGAGGGCAGGACAGCTGGGAGCAGCTCCTGCCCTGCTGAGCTGTTCCTGTGCTCCTGTGCTTCCTCAGGGATGCTCCAGGGAAGATCTGGCTGGGAGGGGAGAAGGGGCAGGGGCTGCTTGGGGTGTCAGAGCAGGTGCTGGGCTCTTGGTGTGATGCCAAGAGCTCTTTTGGGGTGAGTTTTGCTGAGTTTGGTGTTGCTTGACAGCAGCTGAACATGAGCCCAGGTGGGCAAAGAGGCCAAGGGCACCTGGCTTGTACCAGCCACGGTGTGGCCACAGGAGCAGGGCAGGGACTGTCCCTGTGCTGGCACTGCTGAGGCACCTCCAGCCCTGGGGACAGAGCTGGGCACTCATGGAAAGGACACTGAGGGGCTGGAGTGTATCCAGGGAAGGGTCTGGAGCCCCAGGAGGGGCTGAGGGAGCTGGGAAGGGGCTCAGCCTGGAGCAAAGGAGGCTCAGGGGGGACCTTGTGGCTCTGCACAGCTCCTGACAGGAGGGGACAGCCGGGGGGGTCGGGCTCTGCTCCAGGGAACAGGGACAGGACAAAGAGAAACCATCTCAGGCTGCTCCAGGAGAGGTTCAGGTTGAATATTTGGGAAAATTTCTTCATGGAAAGGGTGGTAAGGCATTGGAAAAAGCTTCCCAAGGCTGTGCTGGAGTTCCCATCCCTGGAAGGATTTAAAAGCTGTGTGAATGTGGCACTTGGGGACACAGTGGTGGCCTTGGCAGTGTGGGGAACAGTTGGACTCCATGATCTCAGAGGGCTTCTCCAACTTTGACAGTTCTGTGATTTTATGATCCTGCCCGGTGCCAGAGCCTGCAAACGAGCTGGGTTTGAAATGGGACCGAGTTCCTCACCCCTGCTGGTGTCCAGTGAGCTGAGGCTTGTCCAGATGGAGCTGTCACACCCATCCAGCACCTCCAGAAATAACCAGCCCAGCTCCCTCCTCACCTCCACATCAACGTGCCTGAGCTCCATCTCTGCCAGCTGGGTTGTGCAGGAGCAAAACCAGAGCTCTTCTGCCGATGCAGAGCTCAAATGATGCTTTTCTCTGGTTCTTGGAGCCTGCTCAGCTCTCCTGAGCCCTCCAGCCTTCTGCACCAGCTGCTCTCATCCCTGTGCTGGGACAAGGGAGAAGCAGAGAGTGACAGAAATCCCTTTGTCAGCCGTGCCTGGGAAGGAGGAGGGTGATGGAGCTTTTAGTGAGCACAAAGAGAGGACAGATTCTCTCCTAAGTGCTCTGGGGACAGAGAGATTTAAGTGCTTAGCTGCCTTTAATGCTAATGTGAATCACAGAGGTCTCTTCTTACTGCCTTGGAAGGAGAGCATTGAAAAAAAGAGGGCAGCTTTCCACAAAGAATAAATTCCCTTGATTTTAAGGCACCGGTAAATGGGATTTTTCTTCATTTTACACTCATTAATTTCCCTGCCTGTGCTGTTGAGGGCTGGGCTCAGCTCCACTCCAGCACATGGGAGCTGCCAGGGCCACTGGGTGATCCCATGGATGGGATTGGGGTTCCCGACCCCAAAAAGCCACAAGGATTTTGTTGTCACATGGAGGTGCAAAGTGCAGCGTTCCAGGTTGTTGCAGAGAGGAGAAATCCTTCTGTGTGTGTCAGGAATATTCACAGCTCTTGTGGAGGACTCCAGTGCCTAAAGGGGCTCCAGGAGAGCTGGAGAGGGACTGGGCACAAGGGATGGAGGGACAGGACACAGGGAATGGCTTCCATTCTGGGAGAGCCATCTGGAGATGGGAATGAAGCTCCTGCTGGTGAAAAGCCAAACCTTGGAGCTCCTGTGTGCAGTGAGCAGCCTGTGCCCACCCATATGTAAGGAACTGACCTTAAAAATATGGAAAAAATTACAGTGAGCAGCCTGTGCCCACCCATATGTGAGGAACTGGCCTTAAAATTCTGGAAAAAATTACAGTGAGCAACCTGTGCCCCCCCTCCATATGTAGGAACTGGCCTTAAAATTCTGGAAAAAATTACAGTGAGCAACCTGTGCCCACCTATATGTAAGGAACTGGCCTTAAAATTTGGGAAAAATGACATTTTCCAGACTACATAATGCCCCTCACTCACTTGCACTGGAGGCATCATGAATATCTGGAGCAGAGGAAGGGCTGAGCTGAGAAAGGGGTGCACTGAGACCAGAGGCAGGGATGCTCTGAGCTCATGGACCATCTTTTTGTGGAGGCTTCAAGCTTGCAAGGGAGCTGTTGTGCTGAGTCTGGGGGTGCCTGGGGTGAAGGAACCTCCATGGACAGCACACACAGGCACCACAGAGCTCTTATGAAATTTTAAGCCCACTTTTAAAAAGCCTTCCCATCAGGAAAGCCTCAAAGAATTATGTTGATCTAAAGATACCCTTTATAAAATGCATGTTAATGGAAAAAAAAACCAACAACCTTTTAAAGGCTTTAAAGGGAAAAAAAAAACTCAACCCAACATGCTGCAATTTTAATGAGGAGCTTGTAAACACAACCAACCCCTGCTGATTTTTTCCATTAATTGCCTGTGTTGTCAGGGACCTGGGCCCTGCAGCATCACAGCTCTCAGCAAAACACCTTGCAGGGCTTGGGGCATCTCCCCAAAGCCAGGAGGGATGAGGAGGGTGATGCAGGCTTTGGAAGAGGCAGGGCTGGGTTGTCCCTGCAGGGCTCTGACCTTGCCTGGGGGAGGGAGGAGGGATGGGGGGACCTGCAGAGCTGATGTAGCAATCCCATTTTTATTAGAGATGCATTCCCTGATTAGCTCCACATCCTCACCATAAATTACAAAGGAAATGCAGGAAGCACTCGGGTGAGATTAAAGTCTCCCAGGGAAGCAGCAGCGAGGTCATTTTCTGGGCCATTATTTTCTGGGCCATTAAAGGGTTGCCACGGCTCTCCAAGGTAGCAATGCTGGGTTTTGCTCTTTGATTTCAGAAAGAGCAGAGCCCTTCTCCCCTCTCCCACCTCCCACTGGCATCCAGGTGGGCACAGCACTGCTGGGAAGTGCCCACATCCCCATCCCTGGATGGATGGAAGGATGGATGGATGGATGGATGGATGGATGGATGGATGGATGGATGGATGGATGGATGGATGGATGGACACAGTAGATTTTTGGAGATTTGGGCACATCAACCACCTTCCCAGCTCCCTTCTGTGTCTGCCTCAAAGAAAGATCACCCCCCAAAACCCACGGGGTGTTTGCAGCCAATTTGCAGCCCACAAAAGAGGCAAAATCTCTCCCAGAGGAAAATTGCTGAGAGTGCTCTTGAGATAATCCACAGACTGCTGTGATGGCAGGAGGGGGAGACTGGGGAGATTCCCCAGTGAGTGTTTAGAAAGAGCCATGGAAATGAAAAAGAAGAAGCATTTGATGAACATAATGGTTGTTATTACCACGTTCTGCTGCTCAGGGCCAGGGCTGTGGGAGTGTTCAAAGGGAGGAGGAGCAGTCAGTGTTTGCAGGAAGACCTTTACCTTCTCTTGGATTTTGTTTTTTTCTGACTTAGAGATGGGGCAACTGAGAGGGGTTTTAAAAACTTTTATTCCATTTTCAGTCTTGTGTGAAGGGTGAGACAATACAGGTGTTATAATTCACAGCATCACAATCAGAAGCCAATTATTTCCTCATTACAATACATTTTAAGTGTTTCTTGGCCTGTCAGCCTTTGCCACACCATGCTGTAAATGCCTTAAAGCCAATCATCTAAAATTACCCCTCGTAAGTCCTACTGCAATGCATCCTCCATAGTTCTATTTCTCCAAAATATCCAGTCTTTTATAGCAAAGCCATCCTTTAAAATTTGTTTCTAGTTCCATTTCTCTCCCAAAAATCTTTATCCTCTTCCATAACATTTCTAAATCACCATTTCTTATCTCAAAGTTTACATACAGATACACACTATATAAACCTTCTGTCAAGCTTTAATTTTCCATAAATCCATTTCCCCCAACCTTCACTTTCAGGAGGCTTTGGGTGATTTTCTGACTCAGGTGGCCTGACCTGTGTTCCCAGCAGACACGGGTCAGACCCTACAGAATTTTTGATGATTCCCTGAAGGACACAGACCCAGGGGAGGGAGGAAATGGCTCAGTGTGAGAGCCAGGGTGGAGGTGGCTTGTCCCTGATCACCCAGGGAAGGCTGTGGAGGAGGTGGACTCTGAATATCTGCTTCCCAAAGCCAGGGTATGATGGTCAACCCCCCTTTTCCTCTCCTTGCACTCAGGCACACCTTGGTGGGATGCTGCAGGCAGTGCTGGGCTGCAGCCCATCCCCAGCCCAAACCACACACAATCCTCTCTCTCTGTTGAAAACCATCAGGTGGGCCCATTTCAGATCTAATTAAATCTTCATCTGGGCTCTGGCATCTTGTGGGTGTCCAGTCCATCAGCTGCATTGCAGGAGCTCTGAGCTGGGTGTGCTGGGAGAATCTGCCCACATTTCCACAGCTTGCCTGTTAGCAGAGCAAGGTCTGTGCAGATCACTGAAGTTTGTAAATGTTTCTTTTGTTTTTCTGTTGTTTCCATGGATTTTCCTGATTGTTGCAAGCTCTGTTTCTGCCTGTTAGTTCCATTACTTGAGAGGGACCTCTGTGGAGTCAATTGTGTTTGTATTGGGGGATGGATGAGTCCTGGACATGGAAATGACCTTGCTCTTTGCTTCCCCTGCAGAGCCAGCTCTCCCAGGCCCTGAATGGATTGTCAGACAGAGCCAAGGAGGCCAAGGAGTTCCTGGTCCAGCTCCGCAACATGGTGCAGCAGATCCAGGTACTGAATCTCCAGGCTGAGAAATTGCCCCTTCCCACCTGGATGAGCCATCCCCTGTCCCTCTTCCCAAGCTTGGTTTGGTGGGTGCTCTCCCAAAGGAACCTCATTTTCCATAATGCCCCCCTGAGCCCTCCCCAAAACTGCTGCTCCTGGAGGGAACAGCAGAGTCCTGAGCCCTTCCCATTTCTGCCATGGGTGGATCCAAACCTGTTCCTCACCTGCCACTGATGCCTCAGGTTTAGCTTTTCTATGTTTCAGATTCTGTGCTGCTTTAGTGTGTGGGGCTGAGCTTCATATTATGGGATGGTGAGCTCTGTGCACAGAGCAGGGAGACAAAACAATTCCTGCTCCAGCTGGGGACCAAGGACAAATGATCCAAATCTCAGCCCAGGAGCACAAACAAGGTGGGCTGGAGAGAGAAAAACAAGCAGGATGGGAGTGCATGGGCTAAAGCTGGAATGGGACAATGAACTCCAAGGTGCAAATGGAGCAGAACTGATCCAAGGCAGAGACCCCGTGCCTGGTTGAGCATTTTGGGGCCATTTTGGTTCTTCTTGGGTGCAGCCCTGGCTGGGCTCTTGTGCTGCCCAAGGTGGATCCATGGAGGAGATCCTTTGAATAAATCCCTGCTTTATTCTGTAACTCCATCCAGCCCCTGCTCTGGGTCAGCCTTCTCAAGGCATCACCACCACCACATTTTCCGCCATCCGAGGCCGTACGGATCCCAAATCCAGCGCTGTGGATTTGTGGGTGGCGTGGTCTGCACGTGCCAAAATGACCCCTGTGGCACCATTAAAAAGGCAAATCCAGTTTTCCAGCTGGCCTGGGGATGTTCCCTGGGCTGTGACTCCCTCTGTGTCCCACAGGAGAACAGCGTGGAGTTCGAGGCCTGCCTGGTGGCCCAGTGTGACGCCCTCATCGACGCCCTCAACAGAAGGAAAGCCCAGCTGCTGTCCCGGGTCAACAAGGAGCATGAACACAAGCTGAAGGTGAGCCTGGGTGGCCAGAGAGCTTCCAACAGGGTTGGCACTGGGTGGGAATGAGGACTGGGATGCTGTTTTTTAGGGAGGTCGCTCCTTCTCCATGTGAATTCCATCTTGCTGCAGGTGCCCAACCCGCTCACAGCACGTCCCTGACAAAGTGCTGCTTCCTCCAGGTGGTTCCCACTGAATTTTTGGGTTCATTTCTAGTCCTTAGGTCAGCAGAACCACGTGTACAGCGTGGAAAATTACTTTGTCCAGTCATATGTTGCTCCCAAGCTTCTGGAATGATCCTGCAGGATCTGCTTGTGACTTCTTCTGAAGTCCTGAGCCACTTGGTGTCACGAGTTGTCACCAGGAGCAGGATTGGCTCTGATTTGTCTCCTTTCATGGCCTCAGGGTGGTGGTGGCACTGAGATTTGTGGTGCTGGGGGCAGAGGTGCAGCTCAGTGGGAGCTGTGGGAACGGGCTCATGGTTTGTGTCACTCCCACTGTCACCACTCCACATCTTCCCAGCTGATGTGGGGCTGAGAAGGGAAGCAAAGGACCAGATCTCAGCTGGGAGCAGTGGAACAGGTGCCTGGACAAGGGGGTTGTACCCTGGCCATCAGTGATGGGGTCCAGCTGAGGGGTGTCACACCCACATTTAGGATTCCTCTCCCGAGGTCATTTCAGTGTTCTGCCTTCTGTGTCTCTTGACCTTGCTTTGGGCCACCCAGGAGGCTGCCAGAGGGATTCCTGGACCTGCCTAAAACGAGGGTGAAGGCCACCAGTCCTCTCTGCATGCAGACCATGGGCAGCACGAGGGCATTTCCACGGGGAGAGGGACAATGGCAGCTTTGTGGGACCGAGCCCACCATCAGTGCTCATGGCCAGCAGCAAAGCACAGCCCCAAACAGCCACAGCACAGAGGGACCCCCAGTGCCTGGTGGGCTCCCTTTCCCTCATCCCCTTCAGGGCATGGTTAATTAAACTCTCACAAAGCCAGGCAGCACAAAGCAATTTCCCTGCTCAGCACAACCCACAGAGGCCTTTGGCTGGAGGAGTGGATCTGCATCCCACTGCTTCTCTGTCCTTGGATCTGCATCCCACTGCTTCTCTGTCCTTGGATCTGCATCCCACTGCTTCTCTGTCCTTGGATCTGCATCCCACTGCTTCTCTGTCCTTGGATCTGCATCCCACTGCTTCTCTGTCCTTGGATCTGCATCCCACTGCTTCTCTGTCCTTGGATCTGCATCCCACAGCTTGCTCCTGTCCTGTGGCCTCCATCCCACCCCCATCTACCTTTGTTATCAGCTGGGCTTTGTCCTTGGCCAGGCCTGGTTCTTAAAAGAAGAAGCAGCCCCTGAGTTTGTGACTGGACTCTTAAATTAGCCCTGGAGCCTCCCTCCCTGAAGCTGCTGCAGCTCCACGTGCTGTGGGAAGGGCAGGAAGGGCTCCCTGGTGCCCTGGCAGATGTGGCACCTGAGCCTCATCCAGTTAGAATCAGGATCCTGGAATGGTTTGGATTGGAAGGGACCTTAAATCCCATCCAGTGCCACCCCTGCCATGGGCAGGGACACCTCCCACTGTCCCAGGCTGCTCCAAGCCCCATCCAGCCTGGCCTTGGGCACTTCCAGGGGCAGCCACAGCTGCTCTGGGCACCCTGTGCCAGGGCCTGCCCACCCTCCCAGCCAGGAATTCCTTCCTCATGGCTCATCTGATCCCCCTGGAGTGGGTGAAGCTGCAGTGATTGACACCCACTCTGAGATGACCCTGGGCCCGTTTCCATCTGCAGATAAGCAAGAGGTCACCTCCTGAGCTGTGAGCAGGGCGAGTCCTGCAGGGCTCTGGGGCTTCTCCTGGGGCACCTTTGGCCACTGACTTGTGCTGGGACCTTCACCCTTTCCCACAGGAGGCCTGTCCTGTGTGTCCTCTTGTCACTGCCCTGTCCTGGAGCATGTCACCCTAGGAGAGGAGTGATCACAGTGCCAGGGAGCCCTGGCAGTGCCAGGGAGCCCTTTCAGATCCCAGCTGGTGGCTGCAGCAGCCACAGTGTCCTGGCTCCTGTCCTGGAGCCTCCCTGGGCTGCTGCTCCTGCCCAGTGGGATTTTGGCCATCCTGGCACTGTGGGATGGAGAGATGAGGAGAGGCACAGGGGACAGAGCCAACCCCTGGCACAGGGCCACGGGCACCTCTCAGGACACATTCCCAGCCCCAGTTCCCATCTCTTTGTGGCTGGATTTGGGCTCAGCTTGGCTTTGGGACTGCCCTGCTTTGTCCTGACACACATTCCATGGAGGCAGGCACAGATCCAGGCCTGACTCTGGGCCAGCACTCATTACTGCAGAGCAGGGAGAGGCTTGTGAGGACACCAGCTTGGAAGGGACATCTCCTGCCCTTCTGCAGCCTCCCACTATGGCCAGATTCAAGATTGAGAACCTGGGCTTCAAAAACCAGCACTGGAGGAGCACTGGGCCAGGTGCCTGCTCCACCTGCAGGACAGACCTCCCTGTGTGTCCTTCCCATTGCTGGGCCTGGTTTTCAGAGGAGCAGTGGGGTCCCTCCCAAGGGGTGATGTCCTCCAGCACGGGCAGGGTTGTGCAGGGGACACAGAGGCTTCCCTGGAGTGTTGTCCCTGGAAGAAATCTCTCCTCAGTCCTCCCAGGCTGAGCTCTGGCTGCTCCTCCTGAAGCTCTCAGCAGCATTGTGGACCATTCCAGTCTTTTCTCCAGCCTTCAGAGCATGGGATGCCTTTGCTCCATGATTTCTCCAGGCTGCTGTTCAGGCAGGCAGCATTTGCCACATCTCCAGGAGAGCAGATGACAGAAAACACTCCCCAAGGCTTTCTGTCCATGCCACTGGCTCTCCAGAGGTGAAATGCTGCTCCTTCTGCAGGGCTGCAGTCAGGATTTCCTGGTGGAACTCGCTGCTCCTTGTTGGATCAGGTTCCTGGTGGTGCCAACACAGCAGCTCTGCTTCCCCAGCTCCTCTCCTGAGTCACCTTGGAAACACCCACCTGGAAAAGCTCTGCCTGTGGGATTCTGCACACTCAGAGCCTTGCCAGGCTCTGTCCTGGGGGTTTTTCCATCTGGGATTTTTCCATCTGGGTTTTCAGCTCCTTGGTGGAGCACCTTCCATCCCCAGGGCCCTGCAGGTGACCCAGGGTGAGGAGGCTCCATGTGACATTCCATCCATGTCCTGCATGTGACATTCCCAGCAGGACCCAGCCCTGGGAAGGCTGAGTGCTTTGAAATCTGTTATCCACCCAAGCACTAAAAAAAGGAGGAGGACACTTAAGTGGAGCTGTTACTGCCTTCTAGGAGCTGTATTAAAATTAAAATGTAAATTATAGTTAATGTCATCTCAGGGAAGAAAAGCTCTTGAAAGAGCTGTCCTATTTTAAGGTCCTGGTCAACTGCTGTGAGTGCACAAAAACCTCTTTTATAGGCTGGAATTAGCAGCCAGGCTGCCTTATTTAGCACTTAAAGTGGGGGGAAAATAGTATTTGGTAAAAAATGACCACAAATAAAATGTGTGGAGTTTCCCAAATCCCCTCAAAATCTGAGCCACGAGGAGCCAGGCTGGGGTCAGTCTCTCCTCTGAGCTAACACACAAAGGGAAGCAGCCTCAGGTTGCTTCAGGGGAGATTCAGATTGGATATGAGGGAAAATTCCTTCATGGAAAGGATTGTCCAGGCAGCAGTGGGATCACCAAGCTGGATGTGTTCAAACCCCTGTGGATGTGCCAGGTTTTCCTGGGAATCTGGAGTGAGTCCTTCCTGGCCTCCCAAGGCTGCCCCTCAGCCCAGCACAGTCCAAGGCTTGAGGAGCTCCCAGATTTCCCTTCCAGCTCTCTCCATCAGCAAACTCTGCATTTCTGGGCTGCCCAGGAGTAGAAATCCCTCGTGCATGAGGAGAATCCCAGGATTCTGTGGCTTAGGAATCCCAGATTGAAATGGCTTAAGGCCATATGGAAAATATTTTGGTTTTACTGACCCCACTGGGTTTAGACCAGGCCTTCAAATATGTGAGAGATGTTTATGTCTTGTTTCTAAGACCTTTAATTTTACTGATCAAAGCTATTGGTGGAATCTTTCTGTCCTGTGTGCATCCCATTTCTCCTTTAAAGCCACAAAACCCCACTAGGTCCCAACCAAAGACCCTTTTTTTTTGCCTTAAAAGCATTTTGGTGCTGGTGAAGGCAACGTGGATTTGTACTTTTGGCTTTTGTGCTGTAGAGATGGTGAAATTAAAATGCTCTTTTATGCCCTGGTTCTCCAGATGGATGATGCTGGATCCCTGAGGGGATCAGAAGGGCTGGGACAGCCTTGGATTCACCTGGAACAGGCTGCCCTGGGAGTTTGGAGTGTCCCTGCTGCTGGAGCCTCTTTTTTTCTGGTCTTTGATCACTTTAATAGAAAAAGAAAAAAGCTTTTATTATGTCTTCACCCAGCAAATGCTGTTTCCTGGAGCTGGAGCCTGGCTGGGGGGAGCAGATGGCAATTCTGCTGGAAATACTGGAAAGCATCAGCTCCAGCAGGGAGAGGCTCACAAATTCATTATCCTGGGCAAAGCAGACAGAGATTTAAGCTGCAAAGAAGATAAGAAGATTGTTTTAGCAATCCCATCTTTGCTGCCCTCCCAGTGGCACGTGCATTTCCCCACAGAGGGGTGGATGTGGCTTTTCCAGGCATTCCACGTGGGATCCCCTTCCCAGCAGGCAGGGAATGCCAAACCTGCCTCTGGCTTGGTTTTTTCTGCCAGGATGAGCTCTGACAGCAGGGCTGGACCCCACAGATTGGTTTTATCTCATGGTCTGCAGCTGGGAGACCCAAAATCCACACAGGCAAAAATCCTTTGAGGAGCAGCCAAGTCCTGACCCCTCTCTCTGAGCAGGAGGGGTCACACAAAGCCCAAAATCTGCTTTGCACCTTCTGCATCCTGCCCTGAAGGACTGAGAAAGGAAATCCAGGGGCTTGCCCTCTTTCAGGAAGGTCAGTGGAGGAGTGGGATCTGCAGGAGCAGCTGTTGGCTCTGCTTTATCCTTACAGGACCTGAAGGGGCTCCAGGAGAGCTGGAGAGGAGCTGGGGACAAGGGCTGGAGGGACAGGACACAGGGAATGGCTCCCAGTGCCAGAGGGCAGGGATGGATGGGAGATTGGGAAGGGATTGTTACTTGTGAGGCTCTGGAACAGTTCTCCCAGAGCAGCTGTGGCTCCTCTGGATCCCTGGCAGTGCCCAAGGCCAGGCTGGACAGGGCTTGGAGCAGCCTGGGACAGTGGAAGGTGTCCCTGCCATGGCAGGGGTGGCACTGGGTGGCTTTTAAAGATCCCTTCCAACCCAAACCATCCTGGAATTGTGTGATTCACCCCAGCAGAGCTGTTCCAGTGCACTCAAGTGTTAGAAACTGGCACTGATTGAGCTTCCCACTCTGACAACAGCAGAGTTTGAGGCCAAAACCAGCAGGTCCAGCTCCATCTCAGAGACATCCAACATCTCCACGAGCCTCTGGAGAGTGTCCAGGTCCAGAGGAGCAATATGGGAGCTCCCTCTGCTGCCTTGTCCACCCTGCACTCGGGGTGCACCCCCTGCTCCAGGAAACAGCAGGCTGGGAGTGCTGGAAGCAGCAAGGAATGGCTGCTCCCTAAAAATCAGGTTTGGAGAGTTTTTAATGGCATTTCACACCAGCAGTGGTGCTGTCCCAAATCTCCCAGGGAATGGGGACAGGACAAAAGGGAACAGCCTCAAGATGCACCAGGGGAAGGTTTGGATTGGATATTAGGGAAAATTCCTTCATGGAAAGGTTTGTCCAGCCCTGGCATGGGCTGCTCAGGAGGGGTTTAAAATCCTTGTGTCATGGGTCAGTGTGGATTCTTTGGGTTTTTTTGTTGTTTTTCTTTTTGGTTTGTTTTGGTTTGCTTTTTGTTGTTGTTCTTGTTGTTGTTTTTGTTTTTGTTGTTGTTGTTTTTTTTTTTTTTTTTTTTTTTTTTTTTTTTTTTTTTTTTTTTTTTTTTTTGGTTTATAATTTGTGGGGGGTTTTTTTTTTTTNTCAGATGTTTATTAGTTCTTATCTGTGTTACAGTCTCACAAACTCTGAGTTCTGCAGTACTTTAACAAATTAAATGGAGTCACATCTCTCTCTCTACAAGGCCTATTAAGGAGACACTGTTCAATTAAGCAATGATACTTAAATTATTTTTACTTTTAACTTAATAACTAACTACTCATGTCCCACAATGGGGACTTTTTTCTCCAATTACACAACATTACCTAAACTTATGAAGAAGGTGAAGAAGAAGGATTAGCTTCTGCTTTAAAACTTCTATCTTGTTTTTTATATATATTACTACATTTTTAAACTTCAAGCTCTAAGTTTTTTACTATGTGATATAACACACTTATGTCCAAACTCCACACTCATTATCTGGTTCTATCATTTAATTTTGGGAGCTTTTTCTATGGCCTCAGGTCAAATGCAGTGTTCTTTCTCCTGGGGGTCAGATACAGAAAGTCTGAAATTCTCAGCCAGGGTTCCAGCAGGTCAGTGGTGGCTTTGGCAGTGCTGGGGGAACAGTTGGCCTGGCTGGTCTTAGAGGGCTTTTCCAACCTGAAGGAATCTGTGTTTCCAAGCTGCAAGGCTGGTAATTCTTTTCTTCCTGCAAGGTGATTAAGTAGAGTTGATTAAATGTTAATTAACCAGCACCTGATGGCACTGATGGCCCTGCAGGAGTCACCCCCCCCTGAAAGCCCAGGTTCCTTCTCTGTGCTTCCTTTCCCCTGCCCACCCCTCAGACAGGAGGTGCTCTCCAGCTCAGAGATCATCCCAGCACTGCTGAGCCCCAGGAATGCCCATCCCTGTTTATTGCAGCTTTTCCCATCTGGCTGCAGCTGCCAGGCTCATCCTCACAGCTCATCCTCACTGTGACACTCCACGGAGCTGCTCAGCTTTGTTCAGTGCCCGTGGAGAACTGCACACAGCTTTTTAAAGCTCTTCCAGGAGTAGAAAATAAAAAATCTTCCACGAGTGTTTGAGCACGTTCGTCCAAGAATAAAATCTCTCTTCTCGAGCTGCTCTGCCAGTCTCCTGCAGCAGAATTCCGAGTGAAGGAGCAGCCAGCTTCCAAATAAATCCTTGTGGCATCCAGCCTGAACCCTCTCCTCCTTGCTGTGCTTCAGGGAAGGTCAGCAGAGCCCTCTGGCACCAGCAAACCTCACCCTTGTGCTCCTCTGCTGGGATACTGGAATGTGATCCCTTGGGGAAGGAGCTGTGAGTGCAAGAGGTGCCTCAGGCTGAGCTTGGATTTATTTCTTTATCTCCTCTCCCTCCCTCAGAGCTCATCTCCAGCCAGGGGAGCAAACAGGGGAATTCTGCAGGGTGGTCCCTGCAGCTGATGAGCATCCCAAACAGATCCTCAGGGATGGGGCTGGGGGAGGTGGTGTGTTCATTCCTCTTGCAAAGAGCAGCTGCCAGGGTCACTCCTCATCCTCACGAGTGCAGCTGCCCCAGAGCCAGCCCCAGAGCCTGGCTGCATGCCAGGGGTGGATAGGGCAGCCCTGGATCCATGGAAGTTGGCATTTGCTTTGCATGGAGCTCCCAAGCTGCCATTTGGAAGCTGGCTTAATTAAAGGCAGGGCATGGAGCTGCCCTCCTGCTTTGAATAATTATGTGTGTTAATGATTTTGGGCTGAACAAAGCTTGTTAGAACAGGTTGCCCAGAGAGATTGTGGATTGCCCATCCCTGGAAGTGTCCAAGGACAGGTTGGACAGGGGGGAGCAGCCTGGGCAGGGCTTGGAGCAACCTGGGATGGTGCAAGGTGTCCCTGCCACGGCAGGGGGTGGGACAAGATTAATTTGGGTTGGAATGGACTTTAAAAACTTACTGGGATTCTACCTTTTTGTTCCCCAGCTTCTGAAAGGTCTGGGGTTCAGTGTGTGGGTCTTGGCCAGCCCTGCCTCCCCCTGTGACCCTGCTGTCCTTGTCCCCTGCAGGTGGTGCGGGACCAGATCTCGCACTGCACGGTGAAGCTGCGCCAGACCACGGGGCTGATGGAATATTGCCTGGAGGTCATCAAGGAGAACGACCCCAGTGGCTTCCTGCAGGTCAGTGTGGGGCCTGGGGGTGCAGCAGGGCTGGGGCTGCTCAGGGAGGGGTGGCCCCATAAAATCAAGGATCTGCCTCTGGTCACCTCCTGTAGCCACAGCTCTCTTCACAGAGAGCAGCGGGCACAACTTTCCCAAGGATTTTTCCTGGGGAAGGCAGTGAGAAAGCTCAGAGAAGAAGAGAAAACAATTCTTACATCTATTGCTGTTCCTGTTGTTTGACACATGTGGAATGTGTTATGGAGATTGTTTGCCCAGAGTGATTTCATAATTGGACACTGGTGATGGTTGTTTTGAGTGATTGGCCCAGTGGAAAAAAGCTGTGTCAGGACTGTGAAAAGAGCCACTGGTTTTCTTTAGTATAGTATCCTTTTAGTATGTAGTTTAGTATTAGTATAGTACAGCTTAATAAAGCATTTATTCAGCCTTCTGAATCATGGAGCCAGAGAACATTATTCCCTGGTCAGGGGATCACTTTCTACTGTAACCTCCATGTTCACAGCAGGGCAGGAGCAGGGTCAGGGTCAAGGCAGGGACATTTCTGGAGGAGAGGGATGCAGCAGGGAGAGGTTGGTGCATCTCTGGAGCAGGGATCACAATGTGCTCGTGGCTCTCCACTGAGACACCAACTGACCAGGAATTCTTGGGCTCCCTTTGGTGTGAAAAATGGATTCTCAAAACCTGACTGAAAGCTTACACAGCCTTGTCCATCTGTGTGCAAACTCTGAAATGAGCTGTGCT
Source organism: Peucedramus taeniatus (assembly GCA_013400575.1). Lineage (NCBI taxonomy): Eukaryota > Metazoa > Chordata > Aves > Passeriformes > Fringillidae > Peucedramus > Peucedramus taeniatus. The sequence continues at coordinate 197,205 of WBNO01032636.1, forward strand.
GACTTAGGGAGGCCATGGAATAGAGATGACATTGTTCAGAGATTGAGCTAGAAACAAGTTTCAAAAGATGGCCTTGCAAAAAGACCAGATATTTTAGAGAATTAGAACTGTAAAAGATGCATTGTAGCAAGACCACATGGGGAAAAAATATAGGTGATTGGGATGAAGTATTAGCAGCACTGAGTGGCAAAAGCTAATAGGCTGAAAAACATTTCTAAGGTAATAGGTTAGCTTCTGATAGAATGGGGTTGAGTTTTATGTCTCACCTTTCAACAAGACTGATAGGGGAATAAAATCTTTTAAAACACATCTCAGTTGCCCCATCTCTGTAAAGCTGGGGTTCTCCAGCACTTTGGCACTAAGCCCTGCCATTAAATGGCACCCAGCACTCCAGGGTTCCCGTGAAGAGTGATGCCAAAATCCACGTGTGACATCCCAGCCATCAGCCTGGGAGGCAGAGGGATGGGGACAGCAGGGTGGGGACAAGGCATGGGACACTCCCACAGCAGCTGAGGCTGCTCCTGCCCTGCAGATCTCAGATGCTCTGATCAGGAGGGTGCACCTGACCGAGGACCAGTGGGGGAAGGGGACGCTCACGCCGCGCATGACCACGGACTTTGACCTGAACCTGGACAATGCCCCTCTGCTCCAGTCCATCCACCAGCTGGACTTTGTGCAGATGAAAGGTAAGGATCTCTCCAGTGCCTTCCCAAAGCTCAGCCCTGCTCCTGCTGGGAGCTGCCAGGCAGCTCATCCCAGGGGAAAAGTAGAAAAAGGAGAGTTTCTCACCTCCTGTGAGGAATGAATTTATTGTGGGGTGAAATAAGACACCCCACAGGTAGTATATAACAGCACAGGTAGTTCTGTTTAAAGTAAACTAAAAAACTCTTTATTAAAACATTTGACTTTGTATATATATCTTTCTGAAATGCCAGTGTCATTGGAGGGTTATTGTGTCACCTCCTCAATGTCACTGGGCAACCCAACAGTCTATTAGGTTGTTTGTCCTCCATAAAGGAATGAAAAATATAAAGTTATATAAATAACTTTATTTAAAAAAAATAAAATAGTAAGTTATTTATATAAAGTTCATGGGGAAGTTTTGTATAAAAATGTAAATAGTAAAAAGTTTAATAAAACTTGAAAAAATCAGGGTGACAGTAGAGGAGTCTCAAAGTTAAACAGAAGGCTGACATAGGGTGCATCTCTATGGAAACTTGGAGGTCAATGCTGACTTAGAGATGATAAAGAATAAGACAAATTATTAAGAGAAAAATAGAACTATAAAGAAGTTTCAAAGGATAGCTTTGCATATAAAACTAAATACTTTGGAGAAATAGAATTATGAAAGATGTATTGTAGTAGGACTTATGAGGGGTAATTTTAGATGATTGGCTTTAAGGCATTTACAGCATGGGGTGGCAAAGGCTGACAGGTCAAGAAACACTTAAAATGTATTGTAATTAGGAAATAATTGGCTTCTGATTGTGATGCTGTGAATTACAACACCTGTATTGTCTCACCCTTCACACGAGACTGACAATGGAATAAAAGTTTTGAAACCGCTCTCAGTTGCCCTGGGTCAGAAAAGAGCCTAATCCAACAACCTCCCAGCAAGACTGGGCACCCCAGACCCAGAGTTATGCCCATTCCTGTGGGTTTTGCATCCCTGAGCCAACCCCCTGCCTCCCTGTCTTGGATCCCTGGGCATCTGTGTGCCAGAGCAGGGTGCCAGGAGTTTGGCTTTGCCTGGAAAAGCACTCCTACTGCATTAAAAAGTTAGTAGTGCATTAAAAAGTGCTCTGACAAAGTTATTAGTGCACTGAAAAGTGCTCTGCAGGTTGGGGCCTCTCTTTTGAGAGCAGCACAAGGCTTTTCCCAAGCCTCTCCTCATCCCCATGCTCATGCAGTGCTGAGCAGCATCTGTCACAGAGCAGATGTCCCTCCAAACAGAGCCAGGTCCCCTAGCCTGGGCTCTGCCCTCCCTCTCCTCACCTCCCTGTTGGTTTAAATCATCATTTCAGCTTTAATTTCCTCACTGTTCCCCATTCCCTCTGTGCTCCTTCTCCTGTCCCACCAAGGGCTGCTGCAGCCCAGGAGAATTTGGGGTTTGGCAAGCCCAGGGAAGCTGACAGAGATGCAGAGGGGCTGTGACAGGGAGGCTCAGGAGGACACTGAGCCTGGGCTGTACCTTCAGCTGCCTGGAGGAACAGCCACCAGCTGCAGCTCTGGCACTGCTCTTCATCCCCATCACACTGGAATTGCTGGCCCAGGAGCTGTCTGCACACCCCAGGGTGTCTCAGTGGCCAGGGACAGGGGGGATTTTGGCCACACTCTGCTCTGTCACCACAAGGAGCATCCTCAGCTGATGGTGCTGGTGGCAGTGAGGAGCTGCCCCTGCTGGCTCTTCGTTAGCCAGGCTGGTAATTTGAAATGTCAGGAATATTTTTGGATGGCAAACCCAGGGAGGGCTGGATTGCTGTTTCACATTCTTGTGTTCCTGCCCTCCCTTCCTGCAATTTAGCCCAGAGGGTTATTTTTAATTAATAAGAGCAAATCTGCTGCTGCTTCAGCCGCCCACCCTCCTCTTATCAAACCCCTCCTCCTCCTCCTCCCAGCTCAGCCTGGCTGTGCAAATCAGTTGTTGGTTTTGCAGAAGGTTGGCTTTGGATCCCAAATCTGTGTCACAGCACCAGGGGAGGGAGGGCAGCACCTGAGGCCTCAATAAAGAGCAGTGAGCAATCCCAAGGCATCCCACACCCACTGCCAGCCTGGAGGATGCAGCCCAGGAGGTGGAGGAGTCACAGAGGGTGAGTGCTGAGCCAGTCCAGCTTTCTCCCAGGCATCCATGGCTCCTCCCCATCTTGTCTGGCTTCTCCAGGTCTGATTCCACTGGCTCTTGTCCCTTTGGGCAGTGAGGATGAGGATGGTGGAGGAGCAGCTCTGTTGAGAGCTGTGTCAGCTCCCTGTCACTCTTCCTGTGCTTTTCAGAGCAGGACTGGGCTGTGGGGCACGTGGAGATGCCCAAACACAGCAGAAAAAAATCCCTTTCTGTGCCCTGTGCAGCTGATGGGAGCCAAAGGGGGTGCTCAGCCCCCCAGTTTTGTTGCAGAGGATTTACTGAATGGAAAAGCAGGGCTGTAGATAAATCCAGACCCAGGGTTCTGCAGAACCTGTGGGGGAATCATCCCAGGTTTGGGACTGGGAAAGGCCCAGACAGCTCAAAACAGGCACACTGTGCTGCCATAATTCTCCAAAATTAATTAGAAAATGGGAATAAAGCAGAAAAGCTCCACCAGGCTGGGAGGGGGGAGGAATTTGGTGGAGCTTGGTGGGAGAAAAACCCTTTCCACTTCCTCCCCTGCCCCTTGGGCTGCAGCATCTGCACCCTGCATGGCCCAGGGTTGCACTAATTGCACTAATTGGTGATTAGTCTCCTCCCCAGTGCCTGCCCCACCGATCCTGCAGCTGGAGGAGTGCTGCACCCACAACAACAGTGCCACCCTGTCCTGGAAGCAGCCCCCTCTGTCCACGGTGCAGGTGGAGGGATACATCCTGGAGCTGGACGATGGCAACGGGGGCCAGTTCAGGGTAGGTGCCTGCAGCCACTCTGGGAGGTGGGAGGGCATCTTCTGCCCCAGGGATTTCCTACCATGGGATTTGTCCTCTTTTCTTTTTTTCTTTTTTTTTTTTTCTTTTTTTTTTTTTTTTTTTTTTTTTTTTTTTTTTTTTTTTTTTTTTTTGCAAGTCCCCTCTTCCCTGCTGGTGTGCCCAGGGAAGCAGATGGTGCAGACAAGCTGAGGGGTTTTGGGGTACAGGGTGGTTTGAGGGGGTGCCAATGGCCAGGCTGATTTGGAAACTCAAAGAAAAGTTTGAAGCTACCCAGAGAAGCTGTGGCTGCCCCTGGCAGTGCCCAAGGCCAGGCTGGACAGGGCTTGGAGCAGCCTGGGATGGTGGAAGGTGTCCCTGCCCTGGAGGGGGTTGGAGAAGGATGATCTTTAGGGTCACTTCCAACCCAAACCATTCCATGAAGGTCCATATTTTTAGGTTGCTGAATATTTCATGCAAGGTATGCTAATTGCCATGAAAGCCTCGTGCTTTGCCAGCTGCCAGCAAGCAGAGGTGCTTAAGGCCTGAGGGCTTTTAAATTGCTGTAATTACACAATTAAAATATGATTTTTCTCTGATCCAACACGCCAGTAATTATCCTGGCATCTTAGAGGAGGCACAGGACCTGCCCATTGCACTCTGAATTTATCCACAGAGAGCTCAGGCAGAGCAGAGTTGAGGCAGAGGAGAGGTGATGTGGGTGGGAGCTGGAGAGGAGGGAGCAGGAGGCTGGGTGTGAAGAGGACACAGTCAGTGCTTGTGCTGATAATATTCCTTCCCAATCTCCATCCCTGCCCTCTGGCACTGGGAGCCATTCCCTGTGTCCTGTCCCTCCATCCCTTGTCCCCAGTCCCTCTCCAGCTCTCCTGGAGCCCCTTCAGGCCCTGCAAGGGGCTCTGAGCTCTCCCTGGATCTTCTCCTCTCCAGGTGAGCACCCCCAGCTCTCCCAGCCTGGCTCCAGCCCTTGGAGCAGCTCCAGGGTCTCCTCTGGGCTCTGTCCAGCAGCCCCACATCCTCCTGATGTTGGAGCCCAGAGCTGGGGGCAGAACTCCAGCCTGGATCCAAACTGGGCAGAGCAGAGGGGCAGAACCCCCCTCACCTCCTGCTGCAGCCCAAGGAACAAATCCCATTCTGCTCAGCCTTAGCCCTACCCAGGCCTGCCCCAGGGTGGGATCCTGTGCACCCCAAGCCCCTGGGGCTGTTCTCCAGCCCTGGTGTGCTAATCACAGATCCTCTGAACAGAGACAGAGCTGTCCCAGGATTTTCCTGGGAAGCTGTGAAAAGCTGTAAGAAAGCTCAGAGAAAGAATCAAAACAATTATTATCTTTCTGTAACTATTGTTTAGGATTCTCCAGAGTGTGCTATTCATAATTCACCAACAGGTGAGAGAAGATCCCTAAAGGCCAATCAGGCCTTAAGTCCATCCTTGTTTCTATAAGAACTGTAGATTTCTAATAATAAAATACCTTTTCAGAGTCTCTGTATCACCTTTACCTGTCCCAGCACCCCTTGGATGATTCCCTGGTGTGGCCTCCACATTTCACTGAACAGGATTCCTTCGCTCAGGGTTTTTATCCTGGGAAGCTGAAAAGGCAGAGAGAAGCCCCAGAGATGGGAAAATAAGGATTATTTCATTTGTTTCTCCTATGTTTTGCTCATGTGGAATGGGTTAGGAATTGTTTACCTGAAGTGCTGAGCCTGGCTGGGCTCTGGTGTGAGCTGTGTTCAGTCACTGACCAATGGTCACAGGAACTGTGTGGGGACTCTGGAAAGAGTCACCAGTTTCATTATTATCTGTTCAGCCTTCTGTAAGTATCCTTCTCTATTCTTTAGTATAGTTTTCTTTAACATAATTTAGTATGATAAAATAACAAAATAACCTTCTGATCACTTGGAGTCAGAGCATGGTTCTGCCCTGCCAGGAAGGGGCCGGATTTTTACAACACCCTGGCACTGACAGGAGGCCTTGCCTTGCAGGAGGTGTACGTGGGCAAGGAGACCATGTGCACAGTGGATGGGCTGCACTTCAACAGCACCTACAGCGCCCGGGTCAAGGCCTTCAACAAGTCAGGAGTCAGCCCCTACAGCAAGACCCTGGTGCTGCAAACCTCCGAGGGTAAGGGACGGCAGCGGCCCGGCCACGGCTCAGCACAGCCCAGCTCAGCTCCTCCAGCCCTCCCTCAGCAGCCCCTGCAGCAGCACCAGCTCTGACCTCAGGGGGAAGCTGTGTCAGGAGCCTCCAGCAGAATTTGCCTCTCACCAGAGGCAGAATTTCCCAGAATTTCCCCTCTCATCCTTTTCCTGTGCAGAGGATGTTGCTTGGGGAGGCGCGGGGAGAGGTGTTTAAATTTGGGGTTGTGTGACAAGAAAAGGAAGCTCAGATGTTCCCATTTAAAGCAAAACACTGCCAGCATTGCTCCTGAGGGCTGTGCTTGGCTGCACAGTGCCACAAGCAGAGGATTGAGGCCTGGCAGGGCAGGGCAGGAGCAGAGGGGCCGTGGAGCAGGGTGGGTGTCCTTCCAGAGCCAGGGATGCACAGGAGCCCATGGCATTGTCTGCATCACCCCCACACCCACTCTGAATCTTAAACACTCTCTTGCAGGCTGCAGGGGGATCTCCCTGCCTGGCTTTAAGTACATTTGTCACACCAGGCACTTAATCCATTGTGGAAAATTGGTTTATTCCTGACATGCAGGTGGAGAGTGGCAGGGCTGGCTGCGAGGTGGGAGTCGGGAGCTGCAGCTGGGGAGGAAGGGATCAGCCCCCACCAGCACGTCTGCTGCCTCCCAGCCAGGCACAAAACCCTTCTTTGGGAGCTTTCCACGCTTGCTGGAATCCCTTTTCCTTGCTCCCAGATGAAAATCTCTCTTTTCCAAGCCATGTGAGGGTTTTTTCACAGCAGCATCCAGCTGGATGGCAGCCGGGATCAGAAGGGAACACACTCAGCTCGTGGGGCTGCTGCTGGGGTGGGAGGAAGGGGGGAGCTTTCCTGCCACAGAGCAGCCCTGGGGGCTTTGAACAAGGAGAAAAATGGGATTTTTACTGAAGAAATAGGAGACAAAAGCAGAGCAAGCTTGTTTCTCTTAGAGAAACTAAGCCAGTTTCTCTTGCTGCCTGCAGATCACCATTCCTGTTTGGAAAGGGCAGGTCAGCAAGGAATGGATTCATTCAGAGCTAGAGCAGACAGCAAAACTGTGACAAACTTCTCACAGGGAGGTCACAGCACAGCACAGAGGCCTTGGCACATCTGTCAGAGCCACATCAGTGCCTGTCTGCACACTGAGCACCAGCAGCAAAGAGGCTCCAGAAGTTCCTCTGGAGATCCAGGGATGGGACAAGCTGCATCCAGCCCTGTGCCAGGTGGGCCAGGACTGCTCCCAAAGCCTGAAGGTCAACAGCTCCCACTCCAGCCTTAGCAGGAGACAGCAGAGCTTTGACCTCTCATCTCATTCGTGCCTCACACCACACTTTTGAGACACAATTTCCTCATCAAAACCAGTTGGGCTTTAAGTTGTCCCAGTAGTTCACAGGGTCCCCTCTGTGATCTTCCCAGCTTTGATTTCCTCTCAGAGGTGTTCTCACCTTGAGCCCAGCTCCAAAATACAGAGGAATCTAAGAGAAAATAGCTGCTTGTGGTCCCAGCAGGGCTGTGCTTGGGGCTGGTGCTTGAGAAGTTCCACCCTCCTTGGCTGCATTTATTCAGCATTTTCACTTGAATGAGCTCTTGCATTTGTTATTCCAGCAGGAAAGAAACAGGGAGAAAAAGTCAAACGGGCCTGGAGCATTTTGTGCTCTTAGAGGCTGCCTGAGCTCTTTTGGATTCAAAGAGAAATAAATCACATCTGTGTGTGCAGCTCCCGGATATCCCCGTGCCTCGGTGAATGGAGCACATCACAGCCCTTGCTTAGGCTTTTATTCCTGGCTTTTACAGCAGCATCAGGCCTTCTTAAGAGCTATTTTGTCTGAAGTAGGCTTAGCTTTTCCCTTCAGCCAAGCTCTGCAGCTTCCTGCAAAGTGGTTGTGTGAGAAGAGAGGACAAAAGGAGGGACAGGCTCGATGTGAAGGGAGCATCTCTGTGAACGTGGCTGTCCTGCTCTGAGTGGTTGTGAGGGATTCTGGTATTTAGGAGCTGGTTTGTAGTTCTGGCCCATGAGATCTTCATCTGCAGCCTGTGGAAGGGAACTGCAGCCTTTCCTCTGCTTTCTGTGAGCAGAGGGTAGTGGGGAGCAAAAGGTCTTGCAGGGTTCAGCATCTGAGGAGAGCAAGGATGAGAAGAAGGGGATGTGCCTGGGGCTCTGCAGGTGGTGTCTCTGTGGTCCTGCCCAGCCAAACAGCCACAGGCAGCCAGGTGAAGAATCCCATGGGAAGGCAGCACAGGCAGGAGTCTGCAGCAGGAACATCTTCCCAGCCCATGGTGAGAGGCACCTTCTGCTCATCCCAGAGGAAACTATTGCAGGTCACTCTTCAAAGCTGGTTCCTGGTGCCCCCAGCAGGACAAGGTGGTTCCTGGCTGGGAGAAGGTCTGTGCTCCAGAGCCCTTCCCATGTGCTGGGGCTTCCCAGGGATGAAGATCCCTGTCACCAGCACAGCCAAGGGGCAGCAAGGGTTGAAGGTGACATCCTCCCCTTGAACCATGTCCCCTCCTGAGCTGATCTGGGGCTGTTCCACACAGTCCCTGGGAGTGTCTCTTGCTCTCTCACATCTTAGCCCAAGGTTCCAGTGCTCTGCCCTAGCCTCTGTTTCTCCAGCTCCTGAATGAAGCTCAGCTGTGGCCTGGGAAGTGAGTCTGGAAGAAAGTTTCCAAGGTGACCCAGGGCACCGACATGTCCCAAGGCTTGGCTGGTGGCAGCCCTGCCTCCTCCTCCTCCTCCTCCCTGAGCCTTAAAACCCCTGCTCTTCTGGTTTTTCCTCATCCAGCAGATTTCCTGGCCTCTGGCCAGACTCCTGCTGACCTGTTTCCATGTTCTGGATGTCAGGATGAGGGACCAACTCTCTCCAGGTGGAGATGGAGAAGTGGAGCTCAGCAATGCCTCCCAGGCTTCTCTCCAGGCACAGAGCTTCCACCTCCCTTCCCCAGCCAAGCCAAGCACCAGAACCTTTTCTTTCAAGCCCAGCTCCTCATCTGGAGCCCAACTTTAAATTCCTGACCATCCATGGAGTGACCCTGAGCAGCAACCAGGGCTTTTTAACCAGCAGCTTTTGGAAAGGGAGAACAGCCCAAGGGGGATCAGCCTGCAGGGAGCTACAGGGATGTGAGGGGCTAATTAGGGAGACCCATGAGCAGCTACTCGTGGTAGTAGTTCCTCTCACTCTCGGTAGGGTTAGGAGCTAAACTAATAAACAAACTTTGAGCTCTGTTTATTGGCTGTTGTGCAATAATTTATCTCCTCTGACCCCACTGACACCCTTTGCTTCCACAGCCTCGGCCACAGCAGCGAGTTGCAGAAGTTACAACCCACCATGCAAAGAAATGTTCCCTTTTGATCTGTTTTAACACAATTCCCAGCTCAGTCCATGCTCACAGCTGAGCTGGGAAGGCTGGGGGCTACAGTGTGAGTGTGTGGATGGTGGATTCTACATTTTCATGCTAATATAATCCTGGAAAAATGTAGGGAAGAAACTGTGGGAGGTGACTGTGGTAGCAGGGAACAGAAACCAATGACCCAAGAGGTTCCCTCTGACATTTTTGCTGTGAATCCCACGAGTTCAGTTCTTGCTGTAAGGCTCAGATGTGTTTTGACAGGTACAAAGGGATACCAAGAACACAACCTCCCGAACAGCCCTTGAGTAAGGTGGGTGCTTGGTGGTTCTTAGGGTGACAGAGCTTAGCACAGCCCTGCAAAATGTCACCAGCTGGGTTTCCCACCCCGATAATTGTGCACAAAAAGGTTTGGGATGTGTTAAAGCACGATGGGACGTGTGCATGGTAACCTGTGAATTTTTTTAGGTGCCTTACTGTGAAGAGGTGCAGGACCCCCCTTTACAGAAAACCAGTTGAGTTTGTCACGCTGACACGGGGTCACTTTGGAAGATGAACGTGTTTTCCTTGCTCTCAGGCTGCCCTGAAGGGTCTCTCTGGGCTGCCCAGCACCCATTCCTGCCCTGCCTCCAGAGCAGGGTCTGCTCTCTGCTCTGAGCCTGGCTGGGGAGCGAGGCCGCCCAGCAGAGAGCCCCTTTCTGATCTGAGGTTTGCCTTGATCTTACGTTTAGACACGCAGTCAGAAGAACAGACCCTCCCTTTTCCAGTGCCTTTGGAAAGATCGCAGCTTCGTAGAATGAGTCCTTTCTCCTCCACCCTTAATCTGCAACCCAGCTTCTCGGGGAGATCCTACTTTGAGCTAAGATCTTCGGCCCACCAGCTGAGCTTGCATTCTTCCTTACAGTCCCTGAATTCAGCCGGTGAGCTGAGCACCTCTGGCGTTGCCTCTTGGTCTGTGCTTCTGGGCATCTCCAAACTCTCTGTTTGTTCTGTTCCGTTGTGTTTGTTTTTCCCATGACATGCGGATGGCAGCGGGAATTCTTTCTGTTTGTCAGTGGCCTGCTCCTGCCGCCCAGGGGGGTCAGGGGCGTGGTTCTCCTGGGCTGTTTCGGGTGTGGGCTGATGGAGCAGCACAGGAATTCCTTACCTGGGTGCTGCTCTTGGCAAGGCTGAACCCTTTGGTGATCATAAATCCCTGAATGGTTTGGGTTAGAAGGGACCTTAAAGCTCATCCACTTGCAACCTCCTGGTATGGGCAGGGACACTTTCCTCTAGAAGATTCCTCACTTGTGGTTTGTGTTGAGCTTGTGTCAAGGGATAATCAGAAAAGACATTCCCTGGGTGAAACCTGTGGGAATATCCCCATGCTTTCCTTTCCTAATACAGCCAGGAAACTCAGTCTCTGCTGGGAGATTTGGTCTGTGAACTGAGTTTGGTGGATTAAATCTAGACCCCTCTTAAGAAGGAAGCAAGTTTGGCTGCAGGCAAGGTCTGGCTTGTTGCCCAGAGAGACTGAGGAATCCCCATCCCTGGAAGTGTCCCAGGCCAGGTTGGAGCAGTGGGATAGTGGAAGGTGTCCCTGCCCACAGCAGGGGTGTGGAATGAGCTGTTTTGTGTCCCCTCCAACCCAAACCAGTTTGGAATTCTGTGATTCCAGCTCACAGCCCAACTTAGGGCCTGGAGACGTGGGCTCTCTTCCGCTCAGCTTTGAGCACTGGGCTCAGCTTTTCCAAACCCAGATGTGATCATCCCAAAGCCCTGTTTCCTGCAGAGCAGAGGACACCACCCCTGTGATGCCTCTCTGGCCTGGCAGCCCCACACGAGCGCTCGGTTCGGATCCGTGTGCCCGGAATCGCGGCTGTGCTGGGATGGAGGCAGGTCAGGCAGAGCGAGGGATGGATTTGGGCAGCCAGCAAGGAGCCACAGGCACAGGGATCTCTCTGAGCTTTTTTCTAACCAGTCTTTGCACATCTTCTGTTGCTAAAGATCCTGGGCCCTGATTCTTCCACCACTCTGGATTTACTCCGCTCCAAAGGCGTTAATTCCCGGCTTTCTCCGGTGTAAGCCCTGGAAGAATGGGGGCCCCCGATTGTTTGACTTCCATCCCATAACACGGAATGAGGAATGCTGCAGCATGATCCTTGCCAGAATAACCAGGGGGGGGGACCCTGCAAACTTTCTTTTCTTTGTGCTTTTTGTGTTTGATTTCTCATCGTGCTGCTGTGAGCTGATGGCTTCCAACGCTGTTTTGTCACGGGCGTTCCTTCCTTTGTGTCCGGTGTTCCGGGACCCTTCCGTGCTGCCCGTGAGCAATACCCGTGTGTGCACCTTGGACCTTCTGCTGCCCCACTCTGGGGTGGGGGGACAGGGAAAAACGGGGTCCTGAACGCCAAAACAGGGTCTGTGTGTCCCTCACGAGAGCTTGGAGCACAGCGATGCGCGGAGACCTGGAGAAGCGGTGTCGGAGTCGGGACACGGGGCAAGATTCATTAAAGCAGCCTCAGGAGGAGCCTCTTGGCACAGCATGGAGCACAACCCCAGCCAGGTGCTTTCCCACCAACACCCAGGGCAGGAGAGGTAAACCAGGCACAGAGCTGGACAGGGGTGGCCCTAAAATCCAGCGCCCTTCGTGAGTGCTGTCCCACGCAGTGCCAACACTGGGCTTGTGTTGGTGTCTCCTCCTGGTGAGGACAAGCTCCTGGATCAGGGCAAGCCCCTAGGTCAGGAAAAACTCCTTGATCAGGACAAGCTCCTGGATCAGGAAAAAGCTCTCTAAAATCATAAGCTCCTGGATCAGAACAGGCTCCTGGATCAGGACAAGCCCCTAGGTCAAAACAAGCCCCTAGGTCAGAACAAGCTCCTGGATCAAGGCAAGCTCATGGATCAGGAGAAGCCCCTAGGTCAGGAAAAACTCCTGGAACAGGACAAGCACCTAGGTCAGAACAGGCTCCTGGATCAGGGCAAGCTCCTAGGTCAGGACAAGCTCCTGGATCAGGACAGGCTCCTGGCTCAGTCCCTGGCTCCCATGAGGTGCTTGCAGCCAGCAATCAGGAACAGGAGCATGAAGGGCACCCCAACACATCCTGCTCTTGCAGCCGATGAAGCTGCAGCCCTTTGGAGTCTGAGGCAGGTGTCAGCCTCCCCGCCCCCTTTCCAGCTCCACTCCCACCCAAACCCATCAGGAGCTGCCTTTTCCTCAATCCTTGTCCTTCAAGGAGTGATTTTTCAGTCAGCTTAGAGAATCTTTACCAAGCAGCCAAGATACTCCACTAAGGCTAAAATTTCCTGCCTCTTTTCTGGAGAAAAGCAGAATATTTTGGTGTCCTGAGCAGTCAGACTTTATACAATCTACACTCAAACTCCCAGGCTGTATTTGCCACCCCTCTCTGTGCCCTCTGGCTTTTAATGAATCAGGCCTCCCGTGGCTGCTGGATGCTTAATTAACAATGAAATGCTCACGAGTGTTTGTCAGGAGGTTGTTGTTCCTTAGCTGTGATGTGTGAAATGTAGTATCTCTTTGTAGGATGCAATTTTGACACACAAGGATCGCCTTACTCCCAATTAGGCAAGTATCTTAATTACAATTAACTGCTACCTACTGCGTGTTGCTTCCTTCTTTTTGATTTTTTATCTTTTCTTTGGCGACTGAGCGGCGTTTCTTGCTCGTACCCTGCTTGCAGAGCACTCCCGGATGTGACAGAATCATGGAATTTTTGAGGTTGGAAAAGCTCTCTAAAATCGAGTCCAACTATTCCCCAGCACTGCCAAGGCCACCACTGACCCATGTCCCCAAGTGCCACATCCACATGGCTTTTAAATCCCTCCAAGAATGGGAACTCTATCAGTGCCCTGGGCAGGAGGTAAATTTGGAGAAGTTGTGATGCCTGGATGATGTAAAGGCATTTTGGTTTTTCCCCAGATGATTTTAAAGAGAAGCCTGAGGTCATTGCTCTGGAAGTGGCCCTGTAATTGAGAACTGATCCTTCTGCTCTCCTTCTCTTTTAAAATGAAAGAGGGCAGGGTTAGGATGGATCTTGGGAAGGAATTCTGGCTGTGAGGGTGGGGAGGCCCTGGCACAGATTGCCCAGTGAAGCTGTGGCTGCCCCTGCATCCCTGGAAGTGTCCAAGGCCAGGTTGGAGCAGCCTAAGTGTCCCTGCCCATGGCAGTGGGTGGAACAGGATGAATTTTAAGGTCCCTTCCAACCCAAACCATTCCATGATTCTCAGTACATATCCCTGCTCATCAAGGCACTTGAACGTGGGCCAAATGCCGTGGATGCAATTAGCCCCTTTGCAGCTAATTAAAGCAAGGTGGCTGCTGCTTGCCTGTCCTCTTCAGACTGTCTGCAGGGCCAATCCTGCTCATTCCCCTGGGAGAAGGAGCCTGCAGCCCTGTGGGATCCCCTCCTCACCCTGCACCCTCTCACAGCCCCCGCCCATCTTCGCGCCTCTCACCCCACCTTGACCCGAAATGCCGACGGATCCATGCTCTGGCTGGAGTCACAGACAAGCAAGGAATGGTTTCTCCTTCTCTTCCCTCCCCAACCTGACGTGCTCTTTTCTCTCCCGCATGCCTTTCCCTGGGAATGACCACAGTTGACATTAAAAAAATGGTGGCAGGTACGGCACCCCCGTGTGCGGCGCGGGGAGCGCGGGGCGGCCGCGTGCATGGGAGCTGTCCTGTGAAACGTTCCAATAAACCAGTGAACCAGTCTCACCCGAGTGTTTTTATTTTTCAAGCCGCCAGAGTGTTTTGTGGATGTGTCAGTTCACATTTTCAGCTGGAGGAAACCACCTGGGGAACCGGGCTGGTGGCTTGTGAATGACTCCCTGTCCCTGTGTCTTGTCGAGGACGTGACACCGTGTCTGTCAAATTTGCAGTAACCAAGTCCTGTGCATTTAAACCAGCAGCCCTATGGAATCCTGGAGGTTTTGGGTCATTTTCCAGCCTTCCCACGAGTTCTTGTCTTAGGTGTGGCTCGTTGCTTGGCAGGGAGGTTTCTTTGTGTGACTCAGTAAATTAAGTTCTTTGTGTGTGCTTCTGGTTCCCAAAAACAGCCCTTAAATACACACACAGAGTTTATCTGCTGATCCTCAATTCCCTTCCCACACTGACCTGACTCTGCAAACTGATAACACTTGGTCCTGAGAGTAAGTTACATCCCAGACCAGGCTGGACAGGGCTTGGAGTAACCTGGGATAGTGGAAGGTGTCCCTGCCATGGCAGGGGTTGGAACAAGATTGGCTTTAAGATCCCTTCCAACCCAAACCACTCCACAATTCCATAATTCTGTGAGAGCCTGGAGACCTGGTGAGGATCACATCTCCTGCAAGGGCCAAATTTTGGGAAGCCTTGAGGATCCTGCAGGCTCACGAGCTGAGACATTGGGAGCAGAAGAGCGAAACTCCTCCAAGTCCTGGCCATAAAACCTCAGGCACACTGGCAGCTGCAGCCACAGGAGCTCAGAGCATCCCTCCGTGGTGGAAGTTGTCCTTCTGTGGTGGAAGTTGTCCCTCCCTGGTGGAAGTTGTCCCTCCCTGGTGGAAGCTCCGTGTCCTGCATGCAGCATGCCCTGTCCGTGTCGCTCCACGCGGCCCCGGCGCGTCCCCACCGCGCTAACCCCGTGTTGTTTGTGTGTTCCAGTTGCTTGGTTTTCTTTCGACCCCTCCTCTGCCCACGCTGACATCATCTTTTCCAACGACAACCTGACTGTCACCTGCAACAGCTACGATGACAGGGTGGTGCTGGGGAAAACGGGCTTTTCCAAAGGGCTCCACTACTGGGAGCTGTCGATCGATCGCTACGACAACCACCCCGACCCAGCCTTCGGCGTGGCTCGCATCGACGTCCTCAAGGATGCCATGCTGGGCAAGGACGACAAGGCCTGGGCCATGTACGTGGACAACAACCGCAGCTGGTTCATGCACAACAACTCCCACACCAACAGGTAGGTGGGCAGCTGCCATGGTTTAGTTGAGGTGTCAGGGAACAGGCTGGACTCGATGATCTTGAAGGTTTCTTCCAACCTTGTGATTCTGGGATAGGGGCTTCCCCCCGGACACCACAGCCCAAAGAGCCTCTGGTTTTGACAGTGGCACCTACAAGTGTTCCACAGGGAGGGTGACATCAATCCTGGTTGTCTCTAGTGGAGGATGTACCTTTCCCCACTGGAGATCAGGCCCTGCATGGTTGGTGCTGCTTTGTTCCAGTATTCCTTCCCTGCCTGCCACCACTTTTTCCATGCTGACTCTTCTTGTTGGCATCCCCTTCCCAGTAACAGCCAAATCCTTGCAACTCCTGCAGCAGCATTTGCCTTGAGCCCTGTGCCACTGCTCGTGTTCCACGGGGGATTGGGGACTTTGCTTGGGGAGAGCCTGGGGTCACCTTCCTGCAGCCCTGAGGGCCATTCCCTGATGGATCAGTAGCTTTTGGGGTGGCTTTGCTCCACAGTTCCACGTGCTTTCCCTCATGGGTTGTGTGCCTGTGGCTGCTCTCAGTGTGGCTTTTGCTTTGGGGACATCATGGCAGGAGGAGAGCAGCTCCATGGGAGGGTAGAGGAGGAGGTACCCATGGAATGATGAGCATGGCTGGGATGGGAGCAGGTCATGGCCTGGCTGCTGGGTGAGCTGCTGTCTTGGTTTGAAAAGCCAGGTGTCTGCTGAGGAAGGCAGGAGCCTCCCTTGAAATGGAAAATGTAAAACCCCTCCCTCTGAATTATTATACTTTTGAAATTAAGGGGCTCTCAGGCAAAGGTATGGGAAGAGGAATAACAGTTCTTTATTAGGAAAACTAAAAATACAAATGCAAGAGTAGAAAAAAAGAAAACAAACCACAGCCAGAGTGAGAAGAGGAGCTGAGCCCCTGTGGGTCAGGGTGTGGCACAGTCCCATTCCATGGTGGCTGCTCCTCCTGCAGTGCCAGGGGTGGCTCTGCTGGAGCAGGGATCCTGGAGAAGGGGGGAGTTTTCCTCTGAAGCTCCAGGGCTGCTGGAGATGGGCCTGCTCTTGCTCTGGGAATGCAGTGGAGCAGAAAGCTGCTCCTCTGGGAATGCAGTGGGCAAAGGCTGCTGTGGTGTCCCAATCCCCAGATTGGATCCAGGTAGGAATGCTTGGCTCCTCCCCTGGGCAGAGCCTCTCCCAGTGGGATGATGGAATTTTCTCAGCCATGCAGGGACACTCAGTGGCCATGGCCAGAAGAGATCTCCTGGAGGGAGGATTGGCTGTGGGAGAGATAAAGAAAAAACTGCCCAAAGAACAGCAGAGAACTGCCCCAGCTCTGACAGATGGGGATGGAACACACAACCCCATTTCCAACTGAAGACAGCTGTGGTGTTCACCATCATCAGTCCTTGAGCTCCATGGCCTGAGCCAGGAGCACAGGGACCATTGAGCCTTCTCCTCCCACAGAACCGAGGGCGGGATCACGAAAGGTGCCACGGTGGGAGTGCTGCTGGATTTGACCAGGAGGACTCTGACGTTCTCCATCAACGAGGACCAGCAAGGGCCTGTGGCCTTCGAGAACCTGGAGGGCCTCTTCTTCCCCGCCGTCAGCCTCAACAGGAACGTGCAGGTACGGGCTTGGTCGGGCTCTCTGCAGCAGGGTGTGACATTCCCAGCACTGGGAAGGGGTGACCTTGCTGTCACACTCCCCCTCATGCTGCTGTCACTGCAGTAGTTGCTCCTCAGTAGCAGGAGCAGGAGGGTTCTTGTGCAGCAAGGGTGGCTTGGTAAGGAGCTAAACTTGCACTCTAAACCACCTGTGAGTCTCCAGAATCAGGACAGGCCTCCCTGTAGCCTCTCTCCTCACTCCACGTTCTCCCTCAGGGCTGCTGGAGCACCAGGGTTCTCCAGCCCTCCTTGGGGTGGGGTTTGATATCTGTGTTTTGTGATGCTCCCTCACAAAGCCTCACCAGCTCCTACAGCTCTGCCAGGTCCTGCACGGGAGCATCACCAAAGTGAAGGGCACCTTTCAAAGCCTGTTTTCCTCTGGGACATTTCAAACCCTTCTTCTCTCACTCTCTCCCAAGCTCTCAGCTCTCCTGAACATTCCCAAGCAGTGACACCAATCCGGTGTTTCCATCTTTCCTTTCTCTTCTCACTGATCACATCCCTGCTGTCCTCTGTCCCGGGGACTCCTCCATGCCCTGGCTTTGGCACATCCCCCCTGCCCCTGCCTGCACCTCCAACCCTGCACAAGTGCCCAGGCACATCCAAGGACACGTTGCATGTGATGGATCATCTCAGGGTGTCAGGCATTTTGGCAGGGTCTTCTACAGTGGGTGTCAAACCTGGAGAGGGACTTTGGAACAGAGCCTGGAGGGACAGGACACAGGGAATGGCTTCCCACTGCCAGAGGGCAGGGAGAGATGGGATGCTGGGAAGGAATTCCTGGCTGGGAGGGTGGGCAGGCCCTGGCACAGGGTGCCCAGAGAAGCTGTGGCTGCCCCTGGATCCCTGGAAGTGTCCAAGGCCAGGCTGGACAGGGCTTGGAGCAGCCTGGGATGGTGGAAGGTGTCCCTGCCATGGAGGGGGGTGGAATGAGATGGGCTTTGAGGTCCCTTCCAACCCAAACCATTCTGGGATTTTGTGATCACCTCTATGCAAGGGCAGAGGCACCAAGTGGCCTCTGTAAATTAGTGATCCATGGATTAGGACATGCTCTGCTGTGTCCATCAGGATCCAAGGCTTACTTCACTACCACCAAGGCAGTGACAATTTCCTAGCAGCACTGGGACAAAGGTGTGTTGGGACCATCCCAAACTTTGGGAGCATCCTTGCCAAAGTGTCCCACCCCAAGGATCTCACTGGCAGGGGAGTCTGCCTGGCTTGGAGAAGGGCTGGGAATTGTTTAATTGGAAAACACTAACGAAGCCCATGTTGTCTATGCTGGGTTTAGAGGTGCTGTATTAATGTGGTGTGGTAAAAAATCCTGCTGAGTGCTGGGTTTAACTCCTACCTCAGTCCTCTACACAGCCATAAGGGACAAGGCATTTCTGGAGCCCCTTGGCTTTGTGAGTTCCCCGGGCAAGGCAGAGCCTAAATCCCCTGACAGCACAGAAATCCCGTGGGACGCTGATAAAAGGCTGCTAATTAAGCCAAGCCATTTATTATGCTTCTTCAGAGGTATATGCCTAATTGAAAACAGCTCTAATTAGGAGGGAAATCACTGTATTTTGGACAGTTTTCTTCAAATTTGTATCTGAAGGGGGAAATGCTGCTGCTGCAATAAAAGGAGGAATCGTGTTCTCCTCACAAATGAAAGCATTTGTGGAGGGAACTGAATTTCACCAGAGCCTGTGTGAGCATGGCCTTGTCCCAACATCCTGATGCTGCTCAGCTTCCCCACCACAAAGCTCCTTCCTCCCACCAGCAGTCAGCCACATCCCCTCCACTGTCCCTGTCCCTCTCTGTCCCCATCCCCACCCAGCTCAGGAGCTTCTCCAAGATCTCTAACGTCTTCACATCCCCTCTTGTCCATCTCACCTGCACAAAGACCCAGCTCCTGCCATGTCCCACCTCTCTGGCAGCCAGCTGTGGGATTTGTACACAGCCAGCTGGGAATATTTGGGGCTGGGTACCATCAGTCCCAGCTCACTCCAGCAGCACAGAAAAGCGAGGAACAAGCCAGATGGAGCCACTGCCACACTTGTGGGGACACCTGCATCTCCGGTCACATCCCGCCTGTCCCAGTGCTGCTCCTGCCCTCTCTGGGGACAATGTGCCAGCTGCCATGCCACGAGCTGTCCCAGCAGGCACACTGGGACACAGCTGAGACCCGTGTCTCTCCCTGCAGGTGACGCTGCACACCGGGCTGCCGGTGCCCGAGTTCTACACTTCGCGCTCGGCCATGCCCTGAGGATGCTCCCGGAGCCGGCTGCCTCTTCTCGGCATGAGAGGAGCCAGCCCATTCCCTCCTGCAGGACAAGGCCAGCCTGCCCAGCTGCTGGGTCCCTGCCCAGCTGCCGGGTCCCTGCTCGGCCACCGGGTCCCTGCTCGGCCTCTGGCCGGAGATGGGGAAGCAAATCAGGAAGGAAGATCCTGGCTTTCGGCCGCCCCCGCTCTCCGGCCTCCGCGCTGTCCTGTGTGTGTGCGCTTCGCTCTTTAGCTCTCCTTGGCTGATCAAGTACCTAGGTAGCCTGAGCTGTTCTCCTGTGTCCGCTTTTAGGTTTGGTTTTCCTGATTTGAGTTGGGGTTTTGGGGAGGGGGGGCAGTTCCGTCTCGCTTTCCCCGCCCGTGGGGCCAGCCGGAGGGACCCCACCACGGGAACGCTTCCGCCCACGCCAGCCTGGTTACTTTGCAGGATTATTTCTTTCCCCTGTGGCCTTTCTTGCAGAGCACCCTCGGTCACGTGTAGAGGTGGGTCCTGGATTACCAGTCAGTCTCCATGTCCTTACCAAAACACCCCACTCTGTCCTGTGTCCCCTGGGGCACCTCTGTGGGGCAGGGGGTGGCCGTCCTGTCCCCAGGTGCTCCGGGTGCTGGCAGGCCCTCGGTCGGGTGCTGAATGCCCAATGCCCATGGGGGGCTCTCCAGGGCCCCCCACACCTCGGTGCCAGCACATGCGCCACAGCCATAGACCGGAGAGCCCTCGCCCGGCTCTCCGGAGATTAGTGTTTATTTTTTTATAGTTGCCATATAAAGCCTAGCCTTAAATTCAACTGATAGTGTCCTTCCAATCACCGGAGAATTCACTCTGCAGTGAGGGTCTGACAGAGAGCCCGGGGGTGGGGATGGGATGGGGAGGAAGGAGAGCTGGCCACAGCCCTGCCACGCACTCAGGAACGCGTGCCTGCTGCCGGCAGCAGTTCCCGTCGGCCTCCATCCCCCGCTTGACTTTCTGGTAATCCAGGGGCAGGAGAGGAGCGGTGCCACCCCGTTGCCTGCAGGTTCGTGTCCCCTCGCTTCACCCCGCGGTGCCCGCGGAGCCGGGACGGGAGCGCCGGCCCAGCAGAAAGACAAGTGTAAATAAATAGCCCATTCCCTCCCAGCGTGCCCTCCTCTAGGACGCTCCCGTTCATTCCCTTGTTGCTCTAGCATTAAGTTTTCCTAATTTATTGGATGGGTGCTATCTCGTTGACTCCCGCCGAGGAGTTCCTCCAGCTGCCGGAGAGCCGTGTTGCGGGACAACGCCGGGCAGCTCCTTGGTGGATTCCTGAGGAGCCCCCGTGGCCGGCTCACCCGGGGCTCCTCTCTCAGCCGTCATCCCCCGTTCTTTAGGGTGTTCATGGTGCTTCTTAGAGTCCCAGTGATTGTAAGACGTCGTCCCCCCGTTGCGCGATGGTAGCTGCACACAGCCGCTGTACTGACCAGAAGTGTCACGTTTGCCGTTCTAATAAAGGACTTTTACCAGAGAAGGGCAGAGCTTCCAGAGCATCTCTGTGCTTCGCTTCACATCTCGTCCCCCCTGGTGCACATCCCTCGCTGTCCTCGGCCAGAGAGAGCAGCAGAGAATGGACAGAACTCAGTCAGTGGGAGGGAGGGGGCCATGGGAGCTGCTGGAAGAAGGAATTCCTGGCTGTGAGGGTGGGGAGGGCACTGGTTGCCCAGAGAAGCTGTGGCTGCCCCTGGATCCCTGGAAGGAGGGAGGGATGAGCAAGGCTGGATACAGAGCACCATCTCCCCAGGGAGATGAAATAGAGGCAGAATTCTAAGGGATCAGTGGAGGGGGAGCCATTTCCAAGGGAACAGCATGGAGAGTTCTCCCAGGGCCGTGAGAAGGACTCGCTGCTGGGATATCAGTGCCTGCTCTGTTTTCCCACAGTGACTCAGGAGAGGTTTTCAGTGTGCAGCCTCTGAGCTCATCACGGGCTCCAGTCCAGGGCTAAAGAAGAAAATGCTAATGCATGAAGTGCATCTCAGAAGGATGCTTGTTCCTTCCAGAGTGGGAATGTGCCCAGAACACCGGAGATACAGGAAACTGCATCTTCCCTGCAGCATGTAAAACCAGCCTGTAAGTCATGTACAGCACAGGGAACAGCCCAGGGCCAGAGCATCTGTGGCAGTGGGACAAGGGGGAATGGTTTTATACTGACAGAGAGATTTAGATGAGGTATTGGGAACAAAATCTTCCTTGTGAGGGTGGTTAGGCCTCACAGGAAGGTTGGCACAGGTTGTCCTGTAGCTGCCCCATTCCTGGAAGTGTCCAAGGCAAGGCTGGACAGGGCTTGGAGCAACCTGGGAGAGTGGAAGGTGTTCCTGCCCATGGCAGGGGGTGGAACTAGTTCATCTTTAAGCTCCTTTCCAACCCAAACCATTCCATGATTCTGTGATTTTGTTACTCCCTGGGTGGAAGCCTGTGAATGCATCTGATCTAATCTAATTGTGCCCTCTGGCACTGCGAGGCCATTTCCTCATCCTGTCAGTCCAGGAGTTCATCCAAAGTCCCTCTCCAGCTCTCCTGGAGCTCTTTTAGACCCTGGGAGGGGCTCTGAGGTCTCCCTGGAGCCTTCTCTCTGCCTGGTGAACACTCCCAGCCTTGGCTCCAGAGCAGTGGGGCTCCAGCCCTTGGAGCAGCTCCACGGCCTCCTCTGGACTCACTCCAGCAGCTCCACATCCTTCTGATGTTGGACCCCAGGGCTCGATGCAGCACTGCAGGTGGGGTCTCACCTGAGCAGGGCAGAGCAGCAGAATCCCATTTCCTTGCCTTGCTGCCCACCCTGCTGGGGATGAGGCCAGAACAGGGAAAACGCACAGCCTGGAAAGCCTGCGGGGCCATGGCTGGAGGAGGAGGAGGAGAAGGAGGAGGGGGAGGAGAAAGTGTTGCGTTGGAAGCTCATATCGGATATTTTTGCCCTTGGGAGGATCCGGAGGCAGGGCAGGGCAGGGCAGGGTCCCGCGGGCAGGCACGGTGCGGGAGGCAGCTGGGAAGAGCCCGGAGCCGGGGGAAAGCGATCCCACGCCATTCCCAGAGGGATTGCGGGCAGGCAGAGAACAGTGAGGAGACGGGGGGGAAAGGGAGGGGGCCGGGAAATGCTGCGGGGGAGAGCGAGGGGCAGTCGGGCAGGAAGGGGCCGCGACACGGGGAGAGGACCGTAACACAGGGATGGGACCGTGACACGAGGATGGATCGTGACACGGGGGGACACATCACGACCCTTTCCGGGTTTTCCCTCCGGGCCCGGCGGGAAGCACCTTCCTCGTACGTGCTCCAGGAGCGGCTGCCCCGCGGGCGGGGCCACCGTGGGGCGGTCGCTGCCAGGGGCGGTCGCTGCGGGGGAAGCGCTGGGTGGCGGCG
>WBNO01032636.1:220017-238599 GCA_013400575.1 Peucedramus taeniatus
TGCGGGGCCCGTCCCCATCCCCGTCCCCGTCCCGTCCCCTCCCGGGGCGGTGCCAGCGCGGGGCGGAGGCGGAACGCGGCGCCGGAGCCCAGCCCGTGTGTCCGTGTGCCCCCTCCCCGTGTCCCCGCAGCCCCGCCGCGATGTCGCGGCCGCTGTCGGACCAGGAGCGGCGGAAGCAGATCAGCATCCGCGGGATCGTGGGCGCGGAGAGCGTGGCCGAGCTGAAGCGGGGCTTCAACCGGCACCTGCACTTCACCCTGGTCAAGGACCGCAATGTGGCCACCCCACGCGATTACTACTTCGCCCTGGCCCACACCGTGCGGGACCACCTGGTGGGGCGCTGGATCCGCACGCAGCAGTACTACTACGAGAAGGATCCCAAGGTGGGAGCGCTGGGATGTGGGGGGAGCCCCTCCGTGCAGGGCGGGGTGCTGGGAACCCCCCACGGCGGGTCCTGGGTTGTGGCTGGGGTGGGAACCATGGGAACCCCGTGGATGGGAACCCTCTCTGGGTGCTGGAATAGACGGATTGGCGGGGCTCGGTTTTTCCTGGGTTTAGGGCTGTTCCGGTAACTTTTCCGAGAGGAGGGACTGGACTTTACCAAGCGAGGCCACTGTCCTTTGCTCTGCAAAACAAACAGAGCCCGGCTTGGCCGGCAGCGGGGTGCAGGGCATGGGAACGCCGTTTGTTGTCCCGCGGCGCCGGCGTGGGTGCTGTCTACCAAAACCAACTGCAGAGCCTTCCCGGGGGAATTATTGGAAAGGCTTAAAGGCACCCGAAGCCAACCGCAAACAGGTCTTGTTTAACACAAATGATGCCGAGCGTGAGAGATCCGGTTTGTGCAGGAGTTGCTGTGCTGCTGCTCGTCCCGCTGGCTTGCTCCGGGCTCTGCCGCGGGGGGATTAAGCCCTAATCCCCCTCCTGACACCTGGATGTCCCTGTCGGCATCAATTTCCTCCCTGCCAGCACCTCGCTGGGGCCGTGCCAGCCGCGATAGCTCAGCACTCCCCCGTGTTGTGTAGGGCTGAGAAAAAGGAGCCTCTTGCAGGGTTTGGGGTTGGGACTCCCCCGTGCAGCCCAGGCGAGCCGGGCGCTGCCTGCCTGGAGTCGCTGCTCCCAGTTCTGCTGGAGTCAAACCAGTAAATCCCAGTGGATCCTGCCCGGCACATCCTGCCCGTGACAGGAGCGTTGGAACGAGGCGATCTTTGTGCTCCCTCCCAACAAAACCCAAACCATTTTAGGACTCCGGGATTCTATCCCACCTCCATTCCCGGCCCGACCCCGCGCAGCTCCTGGGGAAACCTGTCGAGTCAGCGACTTCCCCAGCCTAAATCCTTCCTTAAAACCTGCCGGTGCTGACGCCGGGGCTCGGCTTACACAAGGCCGGACCGGCCGCATCCTGCGCCCGCGGTGTCAGCGGCAGTGTCCCCTGCTGCCAGGGGACAGCAGAGGAAGCCCCATGTCCCCACAGCCACCGCCTGGCCCCGGCACTCGCTCGGTTTTCCGGTGGCTTTGCAGCCCGGAGTGACATTAGGAAACGGCTCCTCTTTAAAAGTTTAGCTTAGTGCTGCCAGCGGGGACCATGCTGGAGCTGTCCCCGCCCTGGGACACGGCAGCGGGGCTTGTCCGAGTGCAGCAGCCCCTTCCCGGTTTGGGAAAGAGCAGGAGAGCAGGGGCTGCAGGGCCACCCAGGAGCCAAACCCTGAAATTCCTGGTGCAAACCACCCTGCTTTGTTGAAGCTGGGGTTTTTTTCCTGTTTGTTTTTGAGATATCACACAATAGCAGCTTCTGGAGTCCAGCCCTGGGCAAGGTGACCACGGGGTGGTTTTCTCTTCCAGAGGATTTATTACCTCTCCCTGGAATTCTACATGGGGAGGACGCTGCAGAACACGATGATTAACCTGGGGCTGCAGAACGCCTGTGACGAGGCCGTGTACCAGGTGAGCACCCCACGAGGGTGAGGACCTGCACCGGGAGAGATCCGTGTTTCCAGCTCCTGGGAATGTTGGTGTTTTCCTACATTGGTTGCAAACTGCTCCCTGAGCCACAGGGGATGGCTTAGGGAATAAAAAACTGCTCCAGAGCCTGCCCTTGAAAGGCCTGGAGCTGCCCAGCCTGGGGGCTGTGTTCTGGGGAATGCAGCAGGATCCTGGAAGGACACTGGTGGTTCTGTGGATGAGGCTGTTCATGTCCATGATCAGTGGCAGGGAGGAATAAAACCTTGAGTTAAGCCCAGCTGGGTGCTGGCACCAGGTGGCACTGGGGTTATCAGAGGGTTTTGGGTGGCTCCTTTTGTCCCCACCCTGTCACCTCTTGTGTTCAACATCATCAGATGTGGCCAGGGTGGTTGCACAAGAGCAGGAACAGCTTTTGTGCAAACATTTCAAAGGAGAGGAACTTATTTTTAGGGGGGTTTAAATTTTTTATCCCCACTTGCAGTAACCAGGGGACATCAGGGCAGGGCAATGGACCAAAGGTCCCCACCTGAGCTCCCCAAGGAGTTTTGCATAGGCAAAACCACTTCCTCCTACAGCATCCTGGAAAATTTAAATTTAGGAAAAATTTAAGTTTAAATTTCCCTGGAAAATGGGTGTAGATGCTTCTCACCCTAAAGGGTGGTGCCTGCAGCTGGGAGGAAGGGCACCTGGGTGCCTGTTCCAGAGGATGGAGGTGCTGGGGGAGCCAGAACACAGCACTTGGATCCTGTCCCCACGGGATTGGGGTGCTGGGGGAGCAGGGAGATGGCACCCAGGTGCCTTCCCCCAGGGATTGGGGTGCTGGGGAATGTTCCACCTGGGTGGCTGCTTCAAGGGGTAGGGGAACAGGAACCTGGTGCTTCCCTCTGCAGGAATCCAGCCATGGAGAGAGGGAGCAGAACTGGGAATAAGCTCTCAGAGCCCTTGGAAGAGTCTGGAACCCCAAGGGCAGCACCCTGGTTATAGTTTGGTGCCCCCCACCCCCAGATCTTGCCCATGGCGAGGTCAAGGGTGTGAATGTCCCTTGTAAAGCCTGGTAGAGACACTTAAAACATGGGAGATGGCCCCTGCCATGGCACAGAGACACAGCTGAGGGGGAGAGCAGCTGCTTTGGGTTCAAATCACAGTGTCCCACCTGCAGAGGTGGGTCTTGTGGAATTGGGTGCCTTTCCAGCTCTCCTGGAGCTCACCTGCAAGGGATTGTGTGCCAGCAATGCCTCCCCTCTGTGGGGCTGGGCACCCTGACAGGCTCCAGCCCCTCTCCTTTTTCTCATCTGTAGCTCGGGCTGGACATGGAAGAGCTGGAGGAAATCGAGGAGGATGCTGGGCTGGGCAATGGGGGTCTGGGCAGGCTGGCAGGTGAGTGAACCCCCAGGGGGTGGGCACATCCCCGAGGGCTTTACATCCACCATGGGAAGTTCCTAATCCCGGGGGATCATTGCCCCAGCCTTTCCAGCATAGAGCAAGGTGCTGGGTGGCTGCTGGCCCCTGCTCCTGTCCCTGTGGGGCTTGTGGCTGTCCCAGGGAGAAGGATCCATCTCCCAGGGCTGCAAGGCTCCCAGCTCACTGCTCTCCTGTCTCCTGGGCAGCCTGCTTCCTGGACTCCATGGCCACGCTGGGGCTGGCAGCCTACGGC
The DNA here is from genome assembly GCA_013400575.1 of Peucedramus taeniatus. Lineage (NCBI taxonomy): Eukaryota > Metazoa > Chordata > Aves > Passeriformes > Fringillidae > Peucedramus > Peucedramus taeniatus. Next base: position 223,631 of record WBNO01032636.1, read on the forward strand.
TACGGCATCCGCTACGAGTACGGCATCTTCAACCAGAAGATCCGGGATGGGTGGCAGGTATGGCTGGAGATGTGTGGCCCTCACTGTCCCCTGCACAGCTGGAACCCCACGTTCACCTCCTCTCCCTCAGACTGGGGTATACAGACACTTCCCCTCAGCTCAGAGGCTGCTGCTGTGATATTTAAAATTTAGCAGATACTTTCGTGAACAATGTAACTTCTTAACCCAGTGCAAGGTCACAGCTCCATCCCTTGTCCCCACCCTCAGCGTGCCCTGCTCAGGGCCACCCCAAGAGCTGCTCCAGGGCTGCCTGGAGCGGGTGGGGATGGAGCAGCCGAGTTCCTCTTGTGGAAGAGGCTGGTTTGGAAACGCAACATTAGCAGTGCACTAAGAGAAACCTTGGGTTTGTCCCCATCCCCATGGAAGGCACAGACACCCCCGAGTTCAGGGTGGTGCCTCCGAGCTCACCTGTGACAAAATCCAGGTTCATGGCGGACACACAGAGAGCATCCTCCTCTTTGGCAGGAGCAGAGCCTTTCCCAGGCATCCTGCAGGTGGGGGATCCCAGGGCTGGGTGGGGCTGTCAGTGCTCTGGTCCCTCTGGCAGGTGGAAGAAGCTGATGACTGGCTCCGGCACGGCAATCCCTGGGAGAAGGCCCGCCCCGAGTACATGCTGCCCGTGCACTTCTACGGCCGGGTGGAGCACTCTGCCTCTGGTGCCAAGTGGATCGACACCCAGGTAAGGGCTGGGGACAGGAATGTCCCTTGCATGGCTTGTCCTGTCATCTGGGGGGCTCTCCCTGGCTGGCTGCGCCCCCCCCGGGGATGAGTCCTGCAGAATCTCTGCCGGGAAGGTTGGGCTGGGATGGAAAAGGCAGTGTTTGGGGCAAACTGGGGAGGAGATGGACACGGGGGTGAGGGCAGATTTGGCTGCTCCACATCTGCAGCCATGCTCTCCATCCCTGCAAGTGTCCAAGGCCAGGTTGGATGGTGCTTGGAGGAATCTAGTCTAGTGGGAAGTGTCCCTGCCCAGGTTGGAAGATGGACTTTAAGGTCCCTTCCAACCAAAACCATTCTGGGATTCTACAAAAGCAGCTCCAACAGGAATAAATTAAACCTAAATTAAGCTGCTCCTGACCTTTACAAGCCTCTCTCCATGCCCTGAGCACTCCTGGCAAACACCAGCCAGCAGGCAGAGCCAGAGGGGTGTCCCCATGCAGGGCTACCAAGGACATCCCCACCCTGCAGGGACAGCACCCTGAGCTCAGGCAGGCTCTGTAGGATGGGAGGGCTCCAGGGGGAGCATGGGGGAGATCCCAGCCCAATTCCAGCCGCCCTGGGGATGTCACAGGTGGTGCTGGCGCTGCCCTACGACACCCCTGTGCCCGGGTACATGAACAACACCGTCAACACCATGCGCCTGTGGTCGGCCCGCGCCCCCAACGACTTCAACCTGCGCGACTGTAAGTGGAGCTGGGCGGGGTGGGGAGGGCTCAGGGATCCCACGCCCACCTCACCCCTCTGCTCCTCCCCAGTCAACGTCGGGGACTACATCCAGGCCGTGCTGGACAGGAACCTGGCAGAGAACATCTCCCGGGTGCTCTACCCCAACGACAATGTGAGTCATGGGGGATTTTAGGGAGTATTTTAGGGATGGATAAAGACTGCCCAGATAGAGGGGGAAGGGGAGCAGCTTCTCACTCCAGGATGCTGCAGAGATGTTTTTAGTCGTGTTTCAAGCTGCCTGCAGTGCTTGGATGAGGGTTGCTGCCTCTCACCAGGATGAGTCTGTTCCCCTGAGCTTTGCCTGGAGTGAGCCCTGCTGCAGAAACGTTCCTTGAGTCTCAGAATGTAACATGAAGGCAAACAGCTGAATGCTGCAGGTGTTACCCTGGTGGCCCTTTGCCCTGGGACCAGAGGTTGTGCCTCAAATTGCTGTTTGCACCCCAGCCCTCTTGCTCTGGGAGTTCTTCCCAAGCTGGCACAGAGGTGTGGTGGGACACACAACCCTTCTTTAGCCACAAACCAAGCTGTGGAGCAGGAAACCAAAAAAAAAAAGGGAAGCTCTCCTTGCTCTGCAGCCTGTTTGAGGCAGGTCCTGGTAGTATTTTTCCCATTTAATCCTCCTCCAGCCTTCCCAGCTGGTGAGGAGAGCTGGGGGCACTGGAGCTCCAGCAGTGAGGTTGTCTCCTGCAGCTTTTCCTTTGCAGACCAGCAGGTTGATGTTTTTTGCTGCATGAATGATGGTTAAATCCTTGTCTTGGAAACAGCTCCTGTAGCTTTCCTTCCCATTGTCCTGGTACCTTTCCTTGCAGCCAAAAAGTTCAGACCACAGAGAACAGTGTTAAATACCAGTTTTGACAGTGCTCAGCTGGGATTTTACCTGTTTGTACCAGCACATCCCAAACCCTTGTGCTGGAATGTGGGAAGCAAGAAGAGCTTGGGATTACAAGTGATGCCGGGGGAAGCACAGAGGGGTCACACCCTGGGAAAACCTTCCCCTGGGAAGTGCAGTGAATCCTGCAGGAATCCTGCAGCTCCCTGCTCCTGTGCCCACAGTTCTTCGAAGGAAAGGAGCTGAGGCTGAAGCAGGAGTACTTTGTGGTGGCTGCCACCCTCCAGGACATCATCCGCCGCTTCAAAGCATCCAAATTCGGGAGCACGGACAGCGTCCGGACCGTGTTTGATTCCTTCCCAGACCAGGTACGAGCCAGGGCTGCTCTCACCTCTGCCTTGGAGCTTCTTTCAACACCTCCCAGAGGATGCAGATGTTTGTAGGCCCTCTGTGGGGCTCCCAGTGTCCCCCCTGTGTCCCCACGTGCCACCCTGCTCTCCCAGGTTGCCATCCAGCTGAACGACACACACCCCGCCATGGCCATCCCTGAGCTGATGAGGATTTTTGTGGACATCGAGAAGCTGCCCTGGGATAAGGTAGGGACACCCCACCTGGTCTCCTCCACTTGCACCCACCTGCCCGTGGTGGAGGAGCCAGTTTTGGGGCGGCTGGGAATGACGTGGAGCAGTCAGGCTGGGTTTAGCTGGTGTGGACTGGGAGGAGCTGGCTGGGCTGTGCTGCTGGGCGTGGCCGGAGGACCAAGGGTGGGTTCTGGCACTTGAGGTGTCACTGAGCACTGGCTCTTCCCTGCCAGGCCTGGGACATCACCAAAAGGACCTTTGCCTACACCAACCACACGGTGCTTCCCGAGGCCCTGGAGCGCTGGCCCGTGGACCTGGTGGAGAAGCTGCTCCCCAGGCACCTGCAGATCATCTACGAGATCAACCAGAGACACCTGGATGTGAGTGCCTGGGAGCTGCTCCAGAGGGGGACGGGGGCGTGCTGTCAGGATGAGGGGCACGCACAAACTGATGATGTTGGGTGTGTGGCTGGGGGATTCCAGCTGCTATTTTGGAGAGCCCTTTCCCAGCAGCACATTGCCATCCTGCAGTTAGTGACCTTTGAGAGGCTTCACCCGTTGCTTCAGGGATTTGTGAGCTGGCATTTCTTTGCTTCCTAAATGCTAAATTCATTCTGGGAAAGATGGTGTTGGGAGTGCAGAGGAGATGCTGGTTTGACCTCCTGGTCTGGCAGCACAAGGCTTTTGCCAAAATGGCCTCACTGGCCAAGTGTGTGTCCCCAAACCCCTCTGTGGCAGCTTGGGGGGATCCTTCTATCCAGAGACCCGTGCTGAGAAAGGGACCCTTTGGGGGGAGTTTGCACCACCACAACAGAGTAAAAGCCACTGCTCTGGCTGGTGTCAAATGCACTGGGGACATTGCCGTGGCCCTCCTCATCAGCCATGGGGTGGGACATCCCTCAGTGCCACCACCTCTCACCCCCTCCCCGGCTCCACCGGCAGCACATCGCGTCCCTGTTCCCTAACGACGTGGACCGGCTGCGGAGGATGTCCCTGATCGAGGAGGGGAACACCAAGAGGATCAACATGGCCCATCTCTGCATCGTGGGCTCCCACGCCGTCAACGGCGTGGCCAAGATCCACTCCGAGATCGTCAAGACTCAAGTGTGAGTGAGGGGAGGGAGGTGCTGATGGGTCACCCTCGCCTGGGAAGGGGTGGCAGTGCCAGGTGAGCGAGGCTGGAGCTGTGCCATCCTCGCCCTCGCAGGTTCGAGGACTTTGCGGAGCTGGAGCCGGAGAAGTTCCAGAACAAGACCAACGGGATCACCCCACGGCGCTGGCTCCTGCTCTGCAACCCGGGGCTGGCGGAGCTCATCGCGGAGGTACCGGCACGGGGCGAGCGCCCTGCGGCCACTGACCCACCCCTGCTGAGCCCAGGGGGCCACAAGAACCTCAACCATTCACATCTGCTGGTGGTTGAGGAGTTGAGGGTCGAGGGAGGGGATTCTTCCCCTCTGCTCCGCTCAGGTGAGACCTCACCTGCAGAGCTGCCTTCAGCCATGGGGTCTCCAACAGCAGAAGGATGTGGAGCTGCTGGAGCAAGGCCACAGAGATGCTCCTGACTCTGCCTGGCTGGGAGTGTTCAGCCCGGAGAAGGCTCCAGGGAGACCTTAGAGCCCCTTCAAGTGTCTAAAGGGCCTCCAGGAGAGCTAGAGAGGGACTTTGGACAAGGGATGGAGGGACAGGAGAAGGAGGAATGGATGTAAACTGCCAGAGGACAGGGCTAGACGGGATATTTTGAAGAAATTCTTCCCTATGAGGGTGGTGAGGTCCTGGCACAGGGTGCCCAGAGATGCTGTGGCTGCCCCATCTCTGGAAGTGTTTCAGGCCAGGTTGGACAGGGCTTGGAACAACCTGGGACAGATAAAGGTGTCCCTGCCCATGGCAGGGGGTTGGAACTGGATGATGTTCAAGATCTCTTCCATCCCACCATCAGCATGTGCCCTTGCTCCTGTTGCAGAAAATCGGGGAAGATTACGTGCGGGACCTGAGCCAGCTGACCAAGCTGCACAAGTTTGTGGACGACGACCTCTTCATCCGGGAGGTGGCCAAAGTGAAGCAGGTGAGGGGCGTGGGCAGGGGGAGCAGAGAGGAGGGGCTGGTGTTGCCCAGGGGCTGACGTGGTCCCTGCCCTGGCCCAGGAGAACAAGGTGAAGTTCGCGCTGTACCTGGAGAAGGAGTACAAGGTGAAGATCAACCCTTCCTCCATGTTCGACGTGCACGTGAAGAGGATCCACGAGTACAAGCGGCAGCTGATGAACTGCCTGCACATCATCACCATGTACAACCGTAAGCCACCACGCCCCGAGGGGACAGGGGGCCCCCCCAGGGCTGCACCAGCATCCCTGTGCCCCAGATCCCACAGTAACCCTGCTGTTCCCTCCAGGAATCAGGAGGGATCCTGCAAAGCTCTTTGTGCCCAGGACAGTGATCATTGGAGGCAAGGTAAGTTGGGTCAGGGGTTTTAGAGATTTTGGAGGAAGTCCTTGGGAGTGTCCTGGGGGATGTGGGTGTAGATGTCTCATGGGTCCATGTCTCTACATCTCCCTGACTGGAGGGTGCAGCTGGCAAGGGTCAGGCTCTTCTTCCAGGGAATAAGGGACATGACAGAGGAAACGGCCTCAAGCTGTGCCAAGGGAGGTTTAGATGGAATATTAAGAAAAATTTCTTCATCAAAAGGGTGGACAGACATTGGAACAGCTGCCCAGGGCAGTGGTGGAGTCCTCATCCCTGGAGGAACTTAAAAGCCATGTGGATATGGCACTTGGGAACATGGGTCAGTGGTGACCTTGGCAGTGCAGGGGGAATGGGTGGATTCGAGGACTTTTCCAACTTAAACAATTCCATGATTCCATGGTGCTAAGTCCATGAAGTTGTCCAAGAAGCATTGGAGTAGCACTGGTGCTTCAAGCCAAGCAAGTTTGGCTGGGGTTTGGACAACCATCTTCTGTCTGTGCTCATGGAAGCCCCCAGAAATGTTGTGGTGGAACAGGTCTTGGATTAGGTGATGGGAACAGGGATGAACAGGTTGTTCCCTGGACACTGGGAGCTGGGTGTGCCTCACCTGCTCCTGGTCCAGCCCTCCTGGCTCACCTGTGGCTTTTCTCCCAGGCTGCCCCAGGATACCACATGGCTAAAATGATCATCAAGCTCATTAACGCCGTGGCTCAGGTGGTGAACAACGACCCCGTGGTGGGCAGCAAGCTGAAGGTCATCTTCCTGGAGAACTATAGGGTGTCCCTGGCAGAGAAAGGTACCCTGGGTGGGACACATTCCCCACGTGGGAATGGGGGTGTCCCTCCATCCCGTGGCTCCCACCATGGTCCTTCAGCAGGAAACAAACCCAAAGCTGGTGACCACAAGCCCCTCGTGTGTTTTGTTGGCAGTGATCCCTGCGACCGACCTGTCAGAGCAGATCTCCACAGCGGGCACCGAGGCCTCGGGGACGGGCAACATGAAGTTCATGCTGAACGGGGCTCTGACCATCGGCACCATGGATGGAGCCAACGTGGAGATGGCGGAGGAGGCTGGAGAGGAAAACCTGTTCATCTTTGGCATGAGGGTGGAGGACGTCACGGAGCTGGACAGGAAAGGGTGAGGGCTGGGGATGCCACAGGGCTGCCAGCTCAGGGAGCTGGGGCAGCACCATTTTATGGCCTCCTTCCCTCCAGGTACAACGCCCAGCTCTACTACGACCGGCTCCCCGAGCTGAAACAGGCTGTTGACCAGATTAAGAGTGGCTTCTTCTCCCCAAAAGACCCCAACCTCTTCAACGACGTGGTCAACATGCTCTTCCACCACGACAGGTGAGGTACTGGCACATCCATCCCCAGGGCTGGAACCATGGTGCACATGGATGGTGCTCCTCAGGCATGGACTCTCCACGGATGGCTGTTGTCACATCAGTGCCTTTGGGTGTGCAGCCCTTCCAGATGATTTGAGGCATCTCAAGGGCTTTCCTGGCCAGAGCACTGGTCAGCCATGGGCACTGGGATTGGAGAAGTGCTTTCCCTGCATTTCCCTCCCAGGGCATCCAGGGTTCTTTTCCCACAAGGCTTGGGGAGAGGTAATTCGGCCAGAGGCTTTGTGTTGGAGGACACCGGTCAGAGATGGGATTAGATCGATGTGTCGAGCCGGTTTTGGGGTTCTTGGGACGCCTCTGTGTGTGTGGGGCTGGAGTCCGGCCCGGCTCTCTGCTGAGGGCGTGTCCAGACCCCTCAGCCTGGCAGAGCTGTCAATCATGGCAGCTTGGTGCGCGGGTTGTGCTCTGATTGGCCGATCTGCCAATCAGTCACACTGGAGCAGCATTAACCAGCTTCTGATTGGTCGAGAAACCAGAAGTCTCGCCTGGGGGCGGGCTCACGAAGGGCTATTGGTATAAAAGGGGCTGAGGGCTTTATGGCCGATCTTGCCCTGACATCTTCCTTGGAGTTTCTGCCTGACCCACGCTGCAGCCCAGAAGTTGGTAGCTGTGTGGTTTTTTCTGTACCTTTTCCATCTTTCTCTCTCTCTCTCCTTCTCTTAATCCTTTCCCAGAGCTCTATAACATGGGTAACATAAGGTTTTAAAGGCTTCCCAGTTAAATGGGCTAAGCAAATGCTAAATACATTCTAAGTAAATGCTTAATACTAAATTAATGCTAAATAATGCTATGAAAAGTGATTTTGCATTGAATTCAGTGTTGAATTTACTTTGAATACAGTGTTGTGTAGTTTCCTTAATTTGCTCTGTTTTTGCAAGTAAACTTTCATGTGATTTTTACCCCTTGAGAGTATCTGGTGGGGATTTCTCCTTTGCACCAAAACGGAGTAAAGGAACCTTAAGTTTAACCCCTGGATTTAAGGGTTCAGGGGAGCCTTAAAATAATGCCTCAGATCAGGCAGCCTGCACAACTATTTCTCCTGCTTGTGACCCCTCATTTCTTTGCTGCTACAGGTTTAAAGTCTTTGCAGACTACGAGGCTTACGTCAAGTGCCAGGAGAAGGTCAGCGAGCTGTACCTGGTGAGTGCCAGCCCAGGGACAGGGCAGGGACCCTGCTGGGACACCACAACCCATCCAGGAGAAGGGACGAGCTCAGAGATGAGGCTGATCTCATCCCAGGGCATCCCTGGCTGAGAACCAGCCTTGGGGCCAACCCCACCCCTCTCCTTTAGCCTGGAGAAAAGGAGACTCAGGGGTGACCTTATTGCTCTGTGGCTGTGCTCAGCTGGGGTTGGGCTTTTTCTCCAGGAACTGACAGAACCAGAGGACAACAGCCTCAACCTGCACCCAGGGAAATATAGGATGGATATTAGGAAGAGGTTTTTTACAGAAATGGTGATAAAATTCTGGAATGGCTGCCCGGGGAGGTGGTGGAGTCACCATCCCTGGGTGTGTTTAACAAAGCCTGGATGTGGCACTGGGTGCCAGGGTTTAGTTGAGGTTGGTTTAGTTAGGACATGGGTTGGACTCAGTGATCCTGAAGCTCTCTCCCAACTCACTCATTCTGTGAACTCCTTGCAGAACTCCAAGGCCTGGACCAAGATGGTCCTCAGGAACATCGCGGCGGCCGGCAAGTTCTCCAGCGACCGCACCATCAAGGAGTACGCCCGGGACATCTGGCACGTGGAGCCCTCGGACCTGAAGATCCCCCCTCCCAACGAGCCCCGGGAGGCGGGGCAGGACAAGACCCCCAACGGCACCGCGGCGTAGGGGCCGCGAGCACGTGCGCTGTAAAATCTCTGCTGTCTGAGTCTCTGTGCTGCTGCTGCTGCTGCTGGCTTTCCCCAGGGGTGGGCAGGAGGGGAGGGGTTTTTATAACACAAGTGTCGTGTGGGAAGCGAAACCACGTCGCCCCGTTGTGCTCGCGTTAGGTGCTAAAAATAAAAAAAGTGCCATTGGAGTCACAAGGGGGGCTGTTTGCTGGAGGATGAAATGAGGGCTGGGCTTGTAGGAAGAGGGCTGGCCAGGGGTGGGGTGGGCTGCACAGCTGGATGCAGCTGGGCACAGCTGTCTGGGCGCTGTTGAAGCAGGAGAGGGGGGTGCCAGGCCCATGTGCCCCCACCAGTGTCCCATGGGGTGCTCCCAGTCGTGGCTCTGGTGGCCCCATCCCTCAGTAACCTGCAGCATCCTGGAGGCAGAGGGTGACTTAAAAGTTTCTTAGTAGTTTTTATTACTTACAGCAGTAAGTTCAGTGCCATGGCAGGGGGTGGGTCCTGGAGTGGATCTGAGGGAGCATGGGATCAGTGCAGGCAGCAATTGGCATCACTTCATGTTTAAGAAGTCTCTGCAAGAAGATGTAATAAATCTTAAACTGTGTCACTGACCCTCCTGTGCTGCGTCAGAGCCTGATTTGTGATCCTTGCACGTGGGGCTGAGCTGGGCTTGGAGCATCTCTGCACCCAGGGCAAGGAGGAGCTGCTGTCCCCAGAGCCACCTCCCCGAGCCACCAAGGCCGAGGACAGGCTCAGGGCAGTGGGGAGAGATTGAAGGTTGGAAAGTGATGGCAGCAAAGGCCGTGGGGAGGGGAAGGAGCAGGGGGCAGGAGGCACCAGTGCAAGGGGAGGCCAAGGCTCATCCTGTGCCCCCCCATTCCTGTGGAGCAGCACTTACTTTACCAGGGCAGGCAGCTCTGGGTTGAAGGAGATGTAGTCGTGGCCCAAGCCCAGCTTTTGGGGAAAGGTGATGAACTTCACCTTGGATTTGTCCTTGTAGGCTTTGAGTGCTGTCTCGTAGAGCTGCCATGGAGCAGGAGCGTGGTTACTGCACGAGCAGGGACCCCAAAGCCCTCCTGGTGCATGGCCCTGGCCACTTCAGCCTCCCAAGCCAGGCTCACAGCCCGGGTGGCAGGTGCCCACCTGGTGTCCCAGCTTTGGAGGCAGGACTCCATCATCTTCTGCGTGCAGGATGAGGAGAGGGCAGCCCAGCACCTTCACACTGTGGGCAGCAAGCACAGCCCTGAGGACTCTCCCCAGAGCCAGCAGACCCCCAGGAGCCTCCCCAATCCCTGTTAGAATTCCCACAGCACCCTGATCCCCCCAGCACTGCCCCTCAGAGCCATCCTCGTGCCCACCTGGCTGATGCCCGTGCTGCTTGCCCTGGCATGGCAGCACCAAGCACCCTAATCACCTTAAGCCCCAATTACAGGGTCACCAGGTTTCAAAAGCTCCCATAAATCAAACAGATTTTGGGCAGACTCTGCATGCTACAAGGAACAGGAGTGCCAAAAAAAGGATGGTGGCTTGTGGACTTCGCTCAATAATCAAACTGATGCCTGACATTAAGCAAATAAAAGTCACTTTTGAAGTATGAGTAAGCTGGGTAAACACAGGAGGGCAGGAATTTCAGTGGGGTGACTGACACCTCTCCTCAGCCAGGTGGTCCTGGCATCATTCCCACAGCTCCTGTGTCCCTTCCCACCAGGAACTCACTTCTCATCGCTGCGGAAGAACATTCCTGCCCGAGCCATGGAGTCCAGGATCAGGTACTCAAAACCCGGGAACTGCCGGTAGATCTGGCAGGGAGAGAGTTTGGGGGTGCTAAATTACAGCTGGGATTCAGCTGTGAGGGGGGAGAGAGGAAGCTGAGGCTGACACTGCTGGGGGACCCCACGGGCAGAGCCCCCAGACTCACCTTGGTGATGGGGATGTTGGCGGCTGCGTCTCGGATGTTGGTGTAGGGAGACTCCAGGACAACAGCATCAACCTGGACCCCTGAGGGCAGAGTGGGGTGGGAGTGGGCATGGCTTTGAGGGGCTGTCCCCCCTGCCAGGCTGCTGCCACACTCCTCTCCCAGGCAGCAGTGGGGCCAAGATGTCCCCATCCCAGTAGGGAGGATAGGGAGGGGGCTCCTCATCTTCTCTGCGGCCCCAAAATCAGGGCAGGCAGTGCAGAGCCTCAGGGTGACACTGCATGGGGACAGCCCATCCATGCTGGCCCTCACCTCGCTCCTCCTGCAGTTTCCTCGCTGCATTGGTGGCAATCCTGTGACAGGAGAGGTGACAGTGACCCTCAGCACAGGGGGGGACACACAGCTCCCTCAGGTTCCCCTTGTTGGCTGTGTTTGGCTTTGCAGGAGTCTCCACCAAGGAGCTGCTCCAAGCCCTTGGTCCATGCCCAGGTGACACCAGTCTGGCAGCAGCATCACAGGGCACAGGGTGGGTCTGCTGTGTCCCCATCCTGCCCCCTGCACCTACCCTGTTCCCAAGGAATGTCCCCAGAAGAGGATGCTGCTGTTCCCACTCCGTGCTTTCACCCAGTCATACAGTGCCAGCACATCTGTGGTGAAGCCACTCTCTGAGGGGTGTCCAGTGGAGTCCCCATAGCCTGTGGGGGACACAGCTCGGTGTCACAACCTTGGTGGGGACAGGCCCCAAGAGGGGGATCACCCAGCAAGAGGCAAGGGGACAACTTTACCTCTGTAGTCGAGAGCCAGGATGTGGAAGTCAGCAGCACCCATGGTCTGTCAGAGCAGCACCGAGTTATGTCCTGGTGGGGGAGGCACCCCAGGACCCCCAGCACGGCCCGTTCACTCTGCACAGGGTCTCTGTGGGGTCCCCAGGGCCAGCAGGTCCCAGTGTCCCCACTGGCCACCACTTACCTTCAAGAACTGGACACGGTGACTCGCAGCCCTGATGGGGGAAATGGGGTTAGAGCTCAGGGAGACCCCAAGGGACCCTCCCCTCCAGCACCAGTGCAGGTGAGGAACCAGGGTGACCTTATCCCAGGAGGGAAAAGCTGGATGCTGTGGGGTGGGTGGATCTTAACTTCTCCCTTTATTTTATAGGGATTTTCCTTGACTGCTGGGGTCAGACACCTCCACAGCAGCCCCGGCCCTGCAGCACTGCTGGCTGCTGCCTCGAGTTTGCTGCTCCTCACCTCAGAGCAGCCACTCTGGCCTGGTCCTGGCCCTGCAGCAGCAGCTCAGGAACTCACCTGGTGCCCCCATTGCCGTGCAGGTAGATGATCACGGGGTGAGCATCAGCGAGAGCCTCCTCGAACCAGCGCCGGTCCTTGCCCTGCGCCTCGGCCCCTCTGCTGCCTGGCACCGTGTGCCTGGGGGGACACTGGGGTTACCCCGGGGCTCCACCAGGACACTGCTGTCCCCCGTGGGGTGCTGAGGACGTCCTGCTCACCAGATGCCCACTGTGACGCCCGGCTCGGTGGTGAGGTGCAGGCTGATGGTGTTGTTCACCAGCAGCTCCGGCCGCCGAAAATCCACGAAGAAGGGGAAGGCCACTGATGGAGAAATCACCCAGAATCCTCCTACCCAGCTGCTTTCATACAGTTCTTTCTAAATCAGCGTGTTATTTGTTCTAAATTATCAAGGGCCATGCTGAGGCAGACGAGCTGAGCCCTCTGCTACCTCCTCCCACCCGAATTTCCAGCCCCGCTGGTGCTGAGCGTGCCCGGGCGTGTTGTGAGTGCAGGCAGTAATCAGGGTGGGCAGCAGCACCTCATTAGAGCTTGCAAAACACGGGCAAAGATCCCTCAGTGCCTCCTCTGCAAGGGAGGGCACAGCACAGGACAAACGCCGTCCTGGTGCCACCCACACTTTGGGGGGTCTGCAGCAGGCACTGGATCCCCGTGGGGGTTCCCCTGGCCGGGACAGCCCCGGGGTACTCACGGAAGTTCAGGTAGACGAATTTGGTGAGTAGGCTGGGGAAGAGGCGGATGAGGAAGGGCAGGGTGGCGTAGGTGAGGAGCGGGGCCAGGAGGAGAGTGCGCAGCCACGGCAGCCACGAGCGCTGGGCCCTGCGAGGGAGCACGCTCAGCACATCCCATCCCATCCCATCCCATCCCATCCCATCCCATCCCAAGGGATTTGGGGTGCAGCACAGCGGGTTCCCCATTCCCAATCCCAGCCATGAGGGTTGGATACAGCTTTTTCCTACAAGGCTGATCCCAACCCCTCTGGGAGTGGGAACTGGATCCCCACATCACTGCTGTGCTTGGCTTTTGGGGATGGAGCTGAGGTGTGGGATCAGCCACGCGGTGACACAGGGTGACACAGGCCCTGATTTGGTCCCCACGCCCTCCCACGGGCACTGGGAGGCAGGAAGGGCAGGGAACGTGCCAGGGCTGGGAGCTGCAAGTCAAACCTGCAATAAAGAGCAACCGATACTCTGTGACAACACCCCGAGCCCCGGCTGGCACAGGATGTGCCCCAAGCCTGGCACTGAGAGCTCCTGCAATACCCCAGGGACAAGGAGGAAGGAGGGAAAGGGGCTCGGGGGTGATGTCCCCCAGTGCCACCAGCACCACCTCCAGCAGTGCCCTGCCATTCCAAGGTCACCCCATGGTCCTGCTCAAACCAGGCCTCGCTGCCCCACAGGTGACCCCAAAACCCCATCAGTGACCCACAAGTGACCCCAGACCCATAGGTGACCCCAAACCCCATTAGCAACATGTAAGTGACCCTTAAGCGACCCTAAAACCCCATTAGTGACCCATGAGTGACCCCCAACCCCATAAGTGTCCCCAAACTGACTCTCCAAACGGCCCTTGCTGCCCCACAAGTGATCCCAGAACACCAAAACCTCTAAGTGACCCCACAAGTGACCCATAAGTGGCCCAAACCGGCCCTCACTGCCCTACAAGTAATGCCAGAATACCAAAACATCTAAGTGACCCCAGGCCACCATCAGCGACCCTAAAACCCCATAAGTGACCCCAAACCAGCCCCAGCAGCGAGCCCCAGCCCCCAGGAGGGAAAGGAAAGCCAAGAGCTGCAGTTTCCCAGTATCAACACCCCTCGGGGGCTCGTGGGGATGGGGAAATCAGTCCGGGCACGGGGGAGTGAGGGCAGAGGGCTGGGATGGGAGCCAGGCACAGCCCGGTCCCGGCCCTGGGAATGCTGCAGGACCCCGAGGAAGCAGTGCCCAAGGGGTGCCAGGGCATGAGGGCATCCCCAGGGAACGGGGATGGGGTAGGATGGCAGGGGCTGTGCTGGGGGCACGGGCAGCCCCGGTTATCCCGGTTGTTACCCCGGTTATCCCGGTTGTTATCCCGGTTGTTATCCCGGTTGATATCTCGTTTGTTACCCCGGTTATCCCGGTGGTTATCCCGGTTGTTACCCTGGTTATCCCGGTTGATATCCCGGTTGTTATCCCGGTTATCCTGGTTGTTATCCCGGTTGTTATCCCGGTGGTTATCCCGGTTGATATCCCGGTTGATATCCCGGTTGTTACCCCAGTTATCCCGGTTGATATCCCGGTTGTTATCCCGGTTGATATCCCGGTTATTACCCCGGTTGATATCCCGGTTGATATCCCGGTTGATATCCCGGTTGTTATCCTGGTTGATCTCCCGGTTATCCCGGCTGTTATCCCGGTTGTTATCCCGGTTGATATCCCGGTTATTACCCCGGTTGATATCCCGGTTGATATCCCGGTTGATATCCCGGTTGTTATCCCGGTTGATATCCCGGTTGTTATCCCGGTTGATATCCCGGTTATCCCGGTTGTTACCCCGGTTGTTATCCCGGTTATCCCGGTTGTTACCCCGGTTGTTGTCCCGGTTATCCCGCAGGACACGGGGCTGGGCAGCCCCGCTGCGCTGGACCCGCCGGGAATGGGCCGGGGGTCCCTGCACAGGTGACAGCGGCCCGGGGAGCGGGGACAGCCCCAGCGACAGCTGGCGCGGGGGCCGAGTGGGACAGCAGGGTGACAAGGCACGGCACCGGGACAGGACGGTGGCCACGGCAGGGTGACACAGCCACGCGGCCACTGCACGGGGTCACGCTGCTGGCGGGGTGACACGGGGACACGGCCACGGCGCGGAGTCACCGCTACGGCAAGATGATCCGGGGACAGGGACAGGATGGGCTGGCGCCAGCGACAGGGTGGCAGCGGGGACAGACACGGGGTCACGGCCCGCCAGGGTGACCAGGCCACGGCCTGGGGACACAGAGCACGGGGTGACAGCCCCAACAGGGCAGCACGGCCACGGCACGGGGGACAGCGCGACAGGGGACAGGGGCGGGGACACGCGGCTCGGGGGAGCACGGTGATGTCCCCGCGGTGATGTCCCCACGGCGGTGTCCCCACGGCGGTGTCCCCACGGCGGTGTCCCCAC
>WBNO01032636.1:245394-256772 GCA_013400575.1 Peucedramus taeniatus
CCGCGTGTGCGGGCTCCGGGACGGGCCGGGCCGGCGGGGAAGGGGCGCAGCGGCGAGGTGGGTGCCTGGGGAAGAAGGGGGTCCGGAGGGCGGGGGATGCCGGAGGGAAAGGGGGAATGCTGGAGAGATGGGATGCTGGAGGGATGGGGTGCTGGAAGCGGGGGGATGCTGGAGGAAGGGGGCGATGGGGATGGGGACTCGCAGCCGCAGGGCGCGGTGGCGGTGTCAGGGGTGTCTATGAGTGGGGGCCACCCCCGAGCCCCCCGTGTCCCCTCGGTGCTGGTGGCAGTGGCCCCGCGGGGGGACGGGTACCGGGTGCCGCTCGCCCTCCTGCCAAGGGCACCCCATCCCGGCGTGCGTCCCTGCTCCCGGGGGATGCTCCGAGCGCTGCGAGCGGGTTCTGGACCGCTCTCGCCGGGCTGAGCCCTGGAAGCAGCCGGCTGTGGCTGCAGGAATTAATAACAGCAGTTGTTTTGTCATCGGCAAAGCTCTCGCTGTCACCAGGGTGGCAGACAGCATCTGCTGTCTGGTCACCAAGCGTGGGCCCGTCTCCCTTGGAGCATCCCTGTAGGGATGGAGCCGAGGAAAGGCAAAATCCGCGGCTTGGGAGCATCCAGTGCTGGGATTTTACCGGGTGTGTGGGTGACAGTTTGGGTGTATCCTGCTCATCTCCCGCATGTTCTCCGCAGAAGGAGCCGAGGGCAGGCTCTGGGCGCGTTATCGCCGTGATTCAGCAGAGCCCGGCTCTGTGGGGATCCCGGATCCCTCCTTTCCCGGCCCGCTGGGTGAATTACCGGCTCGCTTTGTTTACTTCTGAAATAATCAGCTTTGTGCCTCCACCTTGGGCTTTATCGCACCCGGGGCTCGCCGAGTTACTGCAGAGCGACTCCAGCCCGATTTGCAAAATCAAACCAGATGGGCGCTTTGTTTTTCCTTACGGAGGGAAGGCTGGGAGTGAAAAGCCCTATTACAATGCAAATACCGGGCTGGCGTGAATATTCAAACCGCTGCGCTGCTTTTGAAGCTCTTTACATAAATTTATCGTGCTTTTATACGCCATCGCCGCTCTGCTAATCTGGAGTGGAGCTTGGTTAACAGAATCGCTGCTCGCTGCCAACTTTGGAGGCTCTGCGGGTGTTTTTGGGGTGCACGGGTGGCATTGAGGTGCGAAGGGAAAATGATGAGCGTGGTCAGTGGGGAGGAGGAGCCGCCGGCTGTAAGGCTGACTCTGGTGGTGACCCTTGAAGAGCTGGGCGTGCTGTCGAGTGATTTAGTGACATTTAGGTGCTTCATTGTCCTTCTGGGTTTTGTTGCTCCCTTTCCCTTCGGTTTCTCGGTGGGACCCTTTGTGGGACTGCTGCTCCAAGAGGGGATGGGGCTGAGCTGGAAATTGCCCTGACGCGGTGTGGGGATTTTGGGGTGGACACAGGGACAGGGCACCGAGCTCTTCTCCCTGGTGAGCAGGGACAGGACCCAGGGAATGGCTGGAGCTGTGTCAGGGAGGTTTAGGATGGATTTCAGGAAAGGTTCTTCCCCTGAGGGTGCTGGGCACTGCCCCGAGGCTGCCAGAGCTCCAGGAGTTTGAACATTGCTCCAGGGATGCCCAGGCTGGGGTTTTTGGGGTGTCTGGAGCTGCACTGGCTGATCCCTGTGGGTCCCTCCCAGCTCAGGGAATTCTGTGATTCAGCAGAGCTGCTGTGCTGGATGAGAAGGTTCATTAGGGAAGGAGATAATGAGTGTGAGGCAGCTCTGGCTTTCCAGCAAGGGCTCCACAGTCTGGTGTTGGTGGCTGCTGGGCATCTCACACAAACCCCAGCACTAAAACCTGGGCTCCTGCTGGGTGTTGCCAGCTGTGTTCACATCACCCAGGTTGTCACAGGGGCAATGGGAAGGAAAAGCTGCTTTAAAGTGCCCGAGTGTGGCCGTGCTCTGCAGCACAGGGGGACACTCAGAGCAGTGACATCCCATGGAGCAGGTGCTGTGGTTTGGAGGTGACCACAGGATGCTGCCCCGCTGGGTAATTACTGCTAATTACCAGGCCCTCATTTGAGTGAGGCAATCAAGAGGAGCAGTAAAAACAGCTTTTCCTGGCTGTCCCTTGGAGGTGATGACTTCAGTGGAGGGCAGGCTGGGATAAGGGCAAGGTACCCTAACCCTGGTTAGTGATGCAGCCCGTGGGGGCATCTGGGCAGAGCATCCCCAAAATCTCCCTCTTGTGCAGCAGCAAATGTGATTTTGTGTTTTCCTGGTGGAAGGTGCCCCTGCCCGTGGCTGGGGGCTGGTGTGAAGTGGCCTTTAAGGTCCCTTCCAACTGCAGTAATTCTGGGATTCTGTAATTCATACTGTTTACAAACACCCCCCCACCCCCCAAAAAAAGGTAATTGTGCTAATTGTGGTGGTTTTTCCTTGCTGATGCCATCGATTGACCAATCTGTGTCTTCATTAGCTCCAGGCTAAAGTTGATATCGATTCCAGGCACTTAATATGCGAAGCAGTAATTACTGTTTAAGCCTATATTGTCTGAGTTAAATTTAGCTGAGAATTCAGTCCTCTCAGTCCCTGCATTGTGTGCCGTGAAGGTTATCTGGCTCTCAGGAGGGGGTGGATTTAAAAGCAGGAAAGAAATGCTGCTGAAAACTTCCTCTTCTCATCATCCCAGAGCGCTTTGCTTCCCCAGGCTGGCAATGAGAGAACAGAAACAAGGAATAATGTGCTGCTGACTCTCCTAAACCTGCACTTTTCAGCACTCTCTGCTCAAGCTGGACATTCTGGAGGGCTCAAAACCGCCCAGAAGGGCAGCAATAAATCTGAACAAAGCGATGCCCTGCGCGGGGACCGTCCCCTCTCCTCCTCAGGGGGGACAGGGGAGCCCCTGCTCAGCTGCTGCCTGCCTGCCCCTATTATCCCATCCCTGCTGCATCTCAGCTGCCAGCCCATCTGGAGCAGGGATGAAAAGCTGCCCTTTCATTGAGCTTTGTGTGCCTGTGCCTGTCCCCCCTTGCCCGTCACGGCCGCTGGAGGTGGCCGCGCGCCGGGGCTCCGATGCTGCTGCCCTCCTTATTGTGACTCTGGCTGATGCCAGGCAGCCTCGCCAGCTCCTCAGGTACCAGCAGGCTTGGGTGGTTTGTTGTTTTTTTGTTTTTTTTTCCCCCTCACTGCTGTGGAAGCTCTGCTGAATAATTCAGGCAGGAGGAGGCATCTTGGGTCACCTTGCGCGGCGGCTGCGTGCCGGAGCCGCCTGCCTAAGATGGAGGTTGTGCAGGATTGCAGGAGCTCCAGGCTGCTGGCAGCTCCCTGGGCCCTCTGACTGCAGGTAGGCACCCAGCCCTGCCCTCCCTGCTCTTCCTGGGGCTGGGGAATCCCTTCCCCAGGCTCTGTGTCCCTCTAAGCTCTGCCTGTCCCTCTCCAGAAGCTCGCCTGGGCTGAGGGGCAGGTGAGGCCCACGCACCTGAGGCTCTCTTCCTTTAGGGGTTGTGGTTTTCTTGCTGCTTTTTTGGGGTCCCCAGTGCTGGGTTTGCCCAGGGTGGGCTCTGTTGTGGCATTGAGGGGGTGATCCCAGAGCTCCAGCAGCAGGGATGCTCGGGGATGTGCTGGGAGGTGGCATTTAGCTCTCTGCTCTAACTGGGCAAACTGGTCCTGGCAGTGTAGCAGCAGGGTCAGGTGCTGGAGACGTCTCTGGAGGGGCAGGAGGTGGCTGACCCTGAAGATAAGGGGTTCAGAAATGCTTGGGAAGCTCTGTGGGGTGGAGAGATCTTTGCTGGAGGCTTGGCTGTGAGTTTGGGGCTGCTGGAATGTGCAGGAAGGGCTCCCTGACACCGGGATCCAGCCACTGTCCAGCCCTGTGGGGGCACCTGGGAAATGGGGCTGTGCTGTGGGAATGGAAACAAGTTTGTTGCCTTCCTCCTGCTCACAAGCACCTGAGTTTTTGGGTGCTGCCTCCTCCTCTGTGCCCCAGGTCTGATGTGTCTGTGCCCTCCCTCCTCCCCCCGGCGCTTGGGCGCCGAGAGAAATCAGCTCAAGAGGGATTTGGGGGGGAAAAAATAGGGCAGGGAGGGTGTGAGGCTCAGGTGGAGGGGTTGTGTCCATCCCTGGAGTGTCCAGGGCCATCCCTGTCCCTGGCAGGGCAGCCTGGCTGGGCTGGGCTGTGCCCTGGGCTCTGCCTGCCCCAGCCCTGCATCCCTCAGCAGATGTGGGATCCACAGGATGCCCTGCCCTGGCATCTGCTCCTGCAGCAGGGAAATCAAGGACACAGGGCCTGCCCTGAGATTTCCTGCCTGGGCTGGGCAGGGGGTGGGATTGGGCTGCAATTGGAGCAGCTCTGGCACGTCCAGGGGTGCTGCTGGTGGCCCTGTGAGGAGCAGAGGGGGCAGGGCTGGGTGGGGAAGGGGTTGGGGAAGGACCCCCTGTTTTGGGAGCTGGGGCTGACACAACCTGCAGCAGTCACCAAACCAGAATTCCCCTGGATGAGGCTGGCCCAGCATCCTGGGATGCCCATTTGGGCTGCAGTGCCCATTGTCACCCAAGCATGGTGACAGTGCCTGTCGTGCCCCAGGGTAGTGGCACATCCACACTGAGGCTGTGTGGTGGCACTGGGTGACACTGCTGCCAGCCAGGAGCCCTGGGCCAGGCTGAACAAACAGATCCAGCCAAATCCCTCATTTCAGCCAGGAAATTTCCCTCTCCTCCCCTGCCAGAACAGCTCCTGGGGCTGTGACCCTCTGTTAGCAGTGGATGAGAGGGGTGAAAACTTGACTTGGAGGGGAAGATGAAGACCTGAGGCAGCTGCAGGACACCAGGTGTATTTTGGCTGTTCCCACACTGCTCTGCCTTCAGCCAGGGTTTGACCTGAACCCCCTGAGGGAGGGCAGCACAGGGAGTGCTCAGCAGCTGGGCTTGGAGTTCTTTCCCAAGCTAAAGCATTCCATGACCCCAGTTTTGGTGCAGGGGGTGTGTTGTGCTCGTGGAGGGGTGGGCATGGTGGGTGACTGCCCTGAAGGGTTTGGGTTGGGGTCTCCTGCCCTCCCCTCCTCAGGCAGAGCCCCACACTTTGCTCCCTGCAGCTGCTGAGCTCTTGTTGGGTTGTTTCTCTTCTCACCAAAGCCTCACCTGGGCATCCCTGGAGCTCAGGGGAACAATTTTCCCCTGCAGCACCTCAGCTGCTGCAGCTGAGCCAGAGGAGCTGCCAGGAGCAGGGTGAGGTGGCACAGAGGGACAGGGAGGTGCCACCTGGGCTGTCCCCTCCCCTGGGCTGGGCTCTGCTTTTCCCCCTGGGTCTTTCTGCTCTGGGACTTCTTCCCTCAGTGAGATGGGAGAGGCTGGAGCATTAATGTGACCAAACAGCCCCCAAAGAGCCTCGTGGGCAGCTGCTGTGCCAGCCCTGGGGGGTTTCTGCTGTCCCATGGCACCTGTGGTGACCTGTGTTTCCTCCTGCAGGTGAGTGTGGCAGGCTATGGGATGGATGAAGCTGAGCAGGACCAGTATGAAGCTCGCCTCAAGGAGCTCTTTGACAGCTTTGACAGCACAGGCACGGGGTCCCTGGGGCAGGAGGAGCTCACTGACCTCTGCCACATGCTGCACCTGGAGGAGGTGGCACCAGCACTGCAGCAGACCCTCCTGCAAGGAAACCTCCTAGGCAGGGTAAGGAGCTGGGGAGATGGATGGGGCAGTGCCTGCATGCAGGGGAGGGAGCTGGGGAGGGGCTGATGTCTCATTTGGGGATACCCAACATCCCTGAGGTGCTGCAGGACTCTGGGGGTCTGGTCTGTTCAGCAGGGTGGGCACAGGGCAGCTGCCAAGAGCAGGATTGGGGATAGCAGGGGAGGGAACTGCTCTGTCTGCCCTGACTGGAGGTGGGCTGAAACTCAGGAACCAGCACTTTAGGCTGAGCTTTGTGCACTGCTGTGCTTCCCAGAGCAAGTGCCAGGTCCTGGCTGTCCTTGTGGTGCCATTTGGCTCACACTGCTCTGGTTCCTGGTGCTGCTGGCCTGGGTCACCCCCCAAACCAGCTCACCAGGTGCTTGGACAAACTCTGAGCCACTTGGGATGGGACAAAGACCTAAATCCAGGGCTTGAGCCTGTGATTTACACTGGCTTAAGCTGTAGTTAGGCTGGCAGGGCTGGGTGCAGTCAGACATTTCTCTGAGGTAGAGGATATTGTCCCTCACTGTCTGAGCCACCTTTGCCCACATGACCTGGTGTTGGGGACTTCCCAAAGCCATTTCTCAGGTGTGGTTTTGCCTTTATGGAGTTAAATGCCAGGGCAGTGAGCAGGAGCTGCTTGCCCTTGGGGGATCTCCAGTTCAGCTGGGTGTCCTTGTGCTCAGAGTGCATTGGATCCTTCCCTGGAAATCACCCTGAAACCCATCACTGCTCATTAAAATCAGAGAAATGTGGAGCAGGGCAGCCAGGGCTTTCAACAGACAGGCAGCCACCCCAATTTCCAATCAAACTGCAGTTTTCACAAACAAAATAATTCCTTTAACCATCAAAGGAATTTTTCCTTTTTCCTCCTCTTCCTCTCCTGCCCTGGGGCTGGAGCTCTTCTGCTGACAGTGAGGGGAGCTGGAGCTGGGATGGATCCAGGTGGGGGTTGTTGACCTTTAGAGTTGCAGTGTGGCATTTTCTGGGGCACCAGAGACTTTCTGTGCTGCTTTGTCATCTTGAGCACCTGACACTCAGGTGCTGTTATCAAAGAATCATGGAATGCTTTGGGTTGGAAGAAACTTAAAAATCATCCAGTCCCACCTCTGCCATGGCAGGGACACTTCCACTGTCCCAGGCTGCTCCAAGCCCTGTCCAGCCTGGCCTTGGGCACTGCCAGGGATCCAGGAGCAGCCACAGCTGCTCTGGGCACCCTGTGCCAGGGCCTGCCCACCCTCCCAGCCAGGAATTCCTTCCTAATATTGAATTTAAATCAGTTTTCCTTCAGCTTAAAGCCATTTCCCCTTGTCCTTTCACCTGGCTTTGCCACTTGTGGGATGGTGGCATAGAGAGAAAAGGACAGATGTGGCTGTCACAGCTGGTCAGGGCACCAGAACCCCCCTCTGAAAGCATCCTGGGTGCAGGGTCCCACTCACCCCATCCCTGCAGGGCACGAGCCATCCCATTTCATTTCATTCTCCCTTTTCCCTGGGGATGGTTCTCCCTTCCAACCTGCCCCAGAGCCTCAGGACAATCTCTGCCTCTGCTCCTTAGCAGCAGCACTGGCTCAGGTTTAATCATGAGCCAGATGTAAATTTAATGATCCTTGGTGTTTCCTAGGATCTCCTGTGGAGAATAGCAGCAGCCAGGGAGCTCCCTGAGCATGGACTTGTTGCACCTGCCCCTCCTGCTGCAGATGGTCCCAGCCTTTGTCTGCTGCACTTC
The DNA here is from genome assembly GCA_013400575.1 of Peucedramus taeniatus. Classification (NCBI taxonomy): domain Eukaryota; kingdom Metazoa; phylum Chordata; class Aves; order Passeriformes; family Fringillidae; genus Peucedramus; species Peucedramus taeniatus. The sequence goes on from WBNO01032636.1 coordinate 252,760, forward strand.
CAGGGGCTGGGATTTATGGGAGGGCACTGGGGAGGGGGGCAGGGGTGGGGGAAGGTTTTGTCTGCTCAGGGGCAGCTCGGGGGGGCCACGTGCTGCTCTTTGTCAGGGGCTCTGCTCCAGGGATGAATGGATGCTCTGGGAGCATAAAATCCTGGGATGCTTTGGGTTGGAAGGGGAGCTTAAAGATCCCCTCATTCCAGCTCCCTGCCCTGGGTAAGGACTGGCAGCTGAGTTTCCATCCAGAGGGGGGCTGGAAGTGCTGCCTCCCCTGTGATGGTTTGGGGGTTAATGGGGCTGGTTTGGGGTGTAAATCCTGCCCTGGCTCCTGGCAGAGCCAAAGCCCTGCAGTTTTGTTTTCCTCACCCACTGTGTGCAGGGGTGATGCTCACAGCAGTTCCTGGGGCTCCTCAGGAAGGCTCTTTGCCCTCAGCCTTGGTGGCAGGAGTGAGGGGGTGGCTGTGGCTGTGCCTGCCTGTCTGCCCTCTCTGTCTGCCCTCTCTGTGCCCTTTAATTAGCAGCAAACCAGAGGTGTCTTGGGGACAGTGCTCCTGGGCCTGGCTGATGTGCAGGGATGGGGGGGAGCCCTGCAAGACAATCCCTGTCCCTGGCAGTGCCCAAGGCCAGGCTGGACAGGGCTTGGAGCAGCCTGGCATGGTGGAAGTGTCCCTGCCATGGCAGGGAGTGGGATCAGATGAGCTTTAAGGTCCTTTCCAACCCAAATCCTGCTGGGATTCTGTGCAGTTGGGCAGCTCTGGGCCCTGTGCAGGGCCTGTCCTTGGTGCTGTCCTTGGAGCTCAGGTTTCACCTGCAGCACTGCATTCCCAGCCTGCAGCAAGCACAGCCTGCCTGGGCTTTCAGTGCCAGCTGCCTGCAGTGCCAGGCTGTGCCCTCCTGCAGGATCTGCTCCCCTGTGCCCACAGGGCTCCCCTCCATGCTCTGTGGGGTGCAGGCTGGGCCAGGGCTGCCCTGTCTGATGGCACTGCAGGATTGGCTTCTTAGGGCCTGAGGGAAGGGCTGGGGCTGTGCCAGGGGAGGTTTGGGTGGAAATCAGGGAAGGCTCTTCCCCCAGAGGGTGCTGGCACTGCCCAGGGAATGGGCACAGCCCCGAGGCTGCCAGAGCCCCAGGAGCTGCCAGGGATGCCCAGGGTGGGATTGTTGGGGGTCTGGGCAGGGCCAGGGGCTGGATTCTCATCCCTGTGGATCAGGATATTCCATCTCCCCCAGCAGACATTTCCCTGTGCAGCCTCCTGGCTGGAAAGAGTTCACAAACAGGGGCAGAGCTTTGGGGATGGGGTTTGTGCTGGGGATTGAGGGCAGGGAGCTGAAGGAGCCTCTGCTGCTGCCAGTCCTGGCTGTGCCAGGTGCTCTGCATGGCAGGGACACAGCAGGAGCAGCAGGTACCTTGGCACAGGCTCCCAGCTCTTTCTAGTGCTAATCAGACACAGCTTCAGAGGGAGCTGGGGCTGCTCAGAGGGAGCTGGGGCTGCTCAGAGGAGCTGGGGTTGCTCAGCAGCACAGCTTTGGTTGGTCCCTGAGTGCCTGGGGAGGCTGGGCTGGGCTGGCTGGGCCTCTCTGCTGCTGTGTTTGTCTTCTTTGATTTACTTGTTCTGAGAAAATTCTCCTGACTGGGGTGCTGGTCTGGCTGGTGGGTTTGCAGGGCCCCCACGTTGCTCCAAGCCCTGTCCAGCCTGGCCTTGGGCACTGCCAGGGATGCAGGGACAGCCACAGCTGCTCTGGGCACCCTGTGCCAGGCACTGCCCACCTCCCCAGCCAGGAATGTGTGTGCTGTGCCTGATGCTGGGTGGCTGTGACAGCACCACCTCCCCAACCCCCACTGCCTTCTGGCTGCTTGGGATCATCCCCAAATTGCTGAGACACCCCCATGAGCAGACACACAGATGAGCAATGGCAAGACAGAATCACAGAATCAGAGTGGTTTGGGTTGGGAGGGACCTTAAAGCCCATCTTGTTCTACCCCTGCCACTGTCCCAGGCTGCTCCAAGCCCATCCAGCCTGGCCTTGGGCACTGCCAGGGATGGGGAACCTCCCCAAGGAAGGGGTTCCCCACTCTTGCAGGAGGATTTCTGCAGCGTTTGTGGCTCTCTCTCCCATGGCTGCCTTGCCTGGCTCGTGCTCCAGCCCAGCTCTAATTTTACCAGTGCTGTTTCTCAGTCTCTCTGAGCAGTCTCTGCCTGCAGACATGCAGCATCCAAGGTCAGAGGTGCACACAGACTGGTTTTGCTGCTTAGCTGCTGTTAGAAAAACCCCTGGCCCATCTTGAGGACAAATCTCCCCCCTCTGGCAGCTGGGACTCCACCAGCAGAGTGAGGAGGGCATTGGGGAGCCCCTGTCCCTGTGGTTTGCATTTGAGGTGCTGCTGTGCAGCACAGGAGGATGGCCACAGCTGCTCCTCAGCCTGGCCTTCCACAGGCTCCTGTGGGTGTCCTGGTCATGGTAAAATCCCAGTGTGACCACGGGGCTGGGCTGTTTTAGCAGACCCCAGTGTCTCATTAGGCACCAGCTCTGCAGTGGGTTTTGCTGAGCCCACGCTTTGCCAGGGGCTGTAGGGAGCAGGGAGGGCTCACCCTGCTTTATTTTTCTCTTTTTCCCCCTTTTTTGGTGATTTGTCAGCCACACAGTAGTGGGGGTCTGAGCAGCAGCAGCTCACCCTGCTCTTGGTGGGAGGAGTGGGTGGCAGAGCATCCTCTGCTCTGCTCAGGGGGATGTTTGGCATTTTTGGGGATCAATAGCTTGATGTGAATAGGTGAAAGGCTTGATTTTATCATCTCCTTCATGCACCTCCTGTGCCTCTGAAAGCACCTGGGGCTTGAGCAGCTCTGAGGTTGGACTGGGTGACCTCAGAGGAGTTTTCCAGCCTTAATGATTGTCCAACCCTTCCTCCTCAGTTTTGGCTGGGAGTGAGAACCTGTTCAGCTCATCAGTGAATTTCCTGCACTCAGGGAGTGTGGATGGCTGCCTCTGTCCTTGTGCAGCTGAACAAGGGCTCAGCTCCCCCTCCTTCCTCCTCCTCCTCCTCCTCATTAGTGCAGACAGAGTTATGGGGCTCATTACAGAGCAGGTGATGTCAGTGGTGCTGCACACCTGCCCAGGTGGTTTGACTTTATTGAATTCCATGTGTGAGGGATGCAAAGTGGATCTTGTTTTCTTGTGAGGTCCCATCCAAGGGATTGGCTCTGTCCATTGATTCCTGAGAGGATCCCGTGGGGAGGGAACCTGTAATTTGAACACCCTCATCTTTTATTCATCCTCATTTAGTCTAAATGTCAAGTTTTTATTTTTTTAATCGGGGAAATTCTCCTCTCTCTGTAAACTGGCCTTTTTGAAGTACACCAGTGTCTGGAAATGGATGGCAGCAATTAGTATTCAGATGAGGGCATTCCTGATGAGCTTCTCTGCTGAAGACATTTTTTAATTGTGTTTAAAAAACATGTTTAAAGCCTCAGGGGTGATTGGCACAGCCTGAGCTGTGGCATGAGCTGCTCCCCTGCACCTCCATGGCTCACCTGTGTCTCCTCCCTACCAGGGTTTTTTTCTGAGCTTGCTTGACCTCCAAAAAGCTGGAGAATTCAGACCTGAACTTTGCTGCTTGTGCCTCCCCCAGCAGCCTGAAAATCCCTCTGACTGTTCTCCCTTCACCCTCTGCCAGCCAGAGCAGCCTCGCTGCGTTTCTTTAAATATAAAACCTTTTTGTTCCATGCTAAAAATTCTTCCAAGATTTATTTAGCCAGGAGAAATGGCAGCAGCCAGCTCTGCCTGGCCACTGACCCATGGCAAATAGCTGCTCCAGCTGTCCCTGGCTCTGTGTCCCCCAGGGCTGGAATTGCTGACATTCCCCAGCAGGCTGGGAGGATGCTGCAGCCTTTGTGGCTTTCCAGGAAGGCACAGATGGATTAAAAAAAAAAAAAAGGAGGAGAAAAAAAAAGAAAGAAAAAGAATTTAGCCTTTAATCTCTTTTTATCCACGATGACTAAAGATCTGTACTCGACCCCGCT
>WBNO01032636.1:258564-307757 GCA_013400575.1 Peucedramus taeniatus
TTTTAATCTATTTAATTTATTACTATTTATTTTATTTATTTTTTAATTATAGAAATAAAATACTATTAATTTTGATGAAAGCTGAGAAATGGATTCTTTACAAACCCATTTCTCACCAAAAGGGAGCTGAGGTTTGTTGTGGAGCCTTGCCCAAAGGTGTTTTCAGAGGCACTGGGTATTTCTGTGCCATGCCCATGATCTGAATGCCCAGGCTGGCTGTGAGCAGACACCTCCAGCACCCTCCAGATGCTCAGGGTGGCTCCTGGCTGGGACTTGGGCTCAGCTCTCTCCATCCCACCCCACTCCTGCTGCCCAGGGATGCTTTAGGAGCAGAGAGTTGTGGCCAGGCAGACAAAAGGCTGATTTCCTGCTGCTCTTTGGGTTTTTTTTTTTTTTCCAGCTGGGGCTGGTGTTGGGTTTTGTGTTTTTTAGAGTCCTTTCTGTTTCCTGGGCTCTGAGATGAGCAGGGTGTAGGAAGCTTCTCTGGATTTCTCCCAGGAAAAGCAGTCAGGCTGCTCCAGAGGTGTTCCTGAACAAGTGGAACCCCTGAGGAACCAGGCTGGGGCTGGGCAGAGAATTCCAGGATGGTTTGAGTGGGAATAGAGCAGTGCCACCCCTGCCATGGCAGGGACACCTTCCCCTCTCCCAGGCTGCTGCAATCCCATCCAGCCTGGCCTTGGGCACTGCCAGGGGCTCTGCTGGGATTCCCCAGTGTTTTCCTTGCTTTGTTTCAGCGTGCCTTGAAAATGAGGGGTTTTTTTTTAGGCTTTCCTTGGCAGGAAATGTGGTTTCAGCTTCAATGTTTTCCCCCCTGCCCCAAGGACTGGGAGCACTGGGAGCTGTGGGGCCGTGCTGGGGCTGAGCCCCTGCAGCTCCAGCTGGAGCCACACCTGTGTGTAAATCCCTAATCCTGCCTTTGGAGCAGCAGGGCAGCCAAATCCTGCAAGGAGAAAACAGCTTAGCAAAGGGAGAGAGAATTCTCCAGGTTTCCTCTCCTGGAGCATCAATCTCAGCTGGAGCATCCCACTCTGCAGAGAGCAGCCTGCCAGCAAAATTACAACTTTCCCTTTTAAATGGGCTGCAAAAACCACAGGCTTGGAGAGGTGTGATTGATGGATTATTTTTTATTTTCCACCTCTCATTTCCAAAGCTCTTTAATGCTGTGAGAGGGGTGATGGCAGCTCTTGTGCCCAGCATTCCTTAATGGAATTTCCAAGTGCAGGTCAGTGGGTGCTCAGGGGGGAGAATCCTTTGCAGCCCCTTGGGAAGGAGCTGGCACAGAGCAGGAATCAACCCCAGTGAGCCAGAACTAATCCTGCATTCTGCATTTATTGGGGTATCATATGGCTGAGAAGCTCCAGCTTGATTGAAATGTAAATAAATCTTCCAGAAAGGGCTAAATTTGGGGTTATCACAGGGGAAATGACAAGTGAAGCTGGAGAGCCCTCCTTGGGGACACTCTTGTCAGAGTGGGGTTGGAAGGCAGGAAATCAAAGGGTGTGGGGTGCAGGTAGGGAGGCAGAGCCAGGCAGGCCTGGGAGGCATTTGATTTTTAATGCATTTTGACAGGTTGGTTAATGCCAAAGTCTTTGCTTCTTTTAATTTAGATCAAACTGGAGATTTGGAGAACAAGCTGCTTTGTGCTGTTGGTGTCAAACTGCCAGGGAGTGTGGAAATGCTGGTGTTCCAGCCTGCCCCAGGCTAGGGAAAAATTGAGTTAAGAGCTCTAAATCGTATCATTTAAATGAAAATTTAATTTGGGGGGGATTGGGGAAGGGGGAGGGGGGGAGAAGCAGAGATTTTGAGGCTGTTTGCAGCATCTGGGAAGTTTGCTCTGGAAGGAGGTGGCTGTGATGGTTTTCTGCAGGGATTTGGGTGAGGGGGGAGCAGCCCCAGTCTGTGTGACACTGCCAGGGGGATGGCACGTCCTTGTCCCCATGGGTGCTGTCAGCTCAGGGAGGAGGATTGGCACAGGGAGGGGGACAGGAAGGACATGGAGCTGTTGGAGGCACAGAGGGGGGCAGCCCCTCTGCTGTGCTGCTCAGAGATTTGGGGCTGTTCAGGCTGGAGAAGCTTTGGGGACACCTTCCAGCCCTTGGCAGTAGCTGAAGGGAGCCAAAAACAGGGACAGGGATTATCCACAAGGGCCTGGAGTGACAGGACAAGGGGAAATGGCTTTGAAGTGCCAGAGGGCAGGGAGGGATGGGATATTGGGAAGGAATTGTTCCCTGGGAGGGTGGGAAGGCCCTGGCACAGCTGTGGCTGCCCCTGGATCCCTGGAAGTGTCCAAGGCCAGGGTGGATGGAGCTTGGAGCAGCCTGGGACAGTGGGAGGTGTCCCTGCCGTGGAAGGAGATGATTCTCAAGGTCCCTTCCACCCAAACTGGTTCTGTGCCAGGGCTCTGGGGTCACAGGGCTGGGGACAAGGAACCAGAAGTGCTGCAGTTCCTGCAGAAGCACCACTGAGGTTTCCTCATTTCAGGAGGAAAGGGCAGGTGGGAGAAGCACTCAGGCTTGCAGGGAGCAGCTGATATATTTATTTATTATCTTTTTGTCTTGGCAAAGAGGCTGAATTCTCTTTGCAGAGGCAAGGCTGGCAGGGAGGATGGTGCTGCAGGAGCCTTGCCTGGGAAGCAGCCCTGGAAAGCAAGGCAGGCAGAGTTCCAGAGCTGCTGGGATCAGCTCTGTCCCCTGCAGGGTGTCAGTGTGGGGACACAGACCCAGCTGTGAACCAGAGCAGCAGCTGGCTGGGCAAAGCCTGGCTCTGCTGGGAAGAGGGATGGGGAGATTCCAGGAAGAGCAGAAAAAAAGCTTGAATGTGGTTTAAAATAATCACTGTTCTAGCTCTTGAGACCCATGGGACTGGGCTGGGTGCTGCTGCCACTGCTGCTCTTTGTCCATGGGTCACTGCAGCAGTGAGGGGACAATAAAATAGATTTAAGGGTGGGGAAAGAAAGAGAAAAAAAAATCAGTTGTGTGGGTGATTAGGGAAAAAATAAATCAGGCTTTTTTCCTCCCCATTATAGCAAATCAAAAGTGCGTGGGAGCTGGGCTAGGGAGGGATTATGGGGTGGAGTGCAGGATTACAGGAACACCCAGGAGAAATTAAAGAGCAGTTTGACGCCATCATCCCCACAGTCACGAGGGTTTTGGGGTTTTTCCTTCTCCATTTTTTCCTTCTCCTTCTGGAGACAACAGAGGTGCCCTCTGAAAGAAGGGGCTGGTGGGGATGATGCCCTTTGGAAGGGGAAAGGTTGTTCAGGTGGCTGCAACACGGGGGTAAAACCAGTGTCACAGCCCAGACAGGGGTGGCTGATGCCACAGAGTATTTTTGGGTCAAAACCCCTTGGTTTTGGATCGTGGTGACCCTGCCACGACTCCTCTCTTCTCCACAGCTGAGCCTGAATGATGAAATAGGACTTGGAGGAGTTCAGACATACCTGGTGCCTCAGGGGATTAGGATTTAGCAGATCCTGGCTGCTGCTTTGCCCAGCAGTTGGAGCATCCCTCCCTTCCAAATCTTAAGCAGCAGAGAAATTAATTTCACCTCTGAAGGCTGGGATTGTGGGATGAGGGTGCTCCTGCTCTAAACCCCCTTTTGTCTGCGCTGCAGGGCTTTGATGAAGGGGAGCCCCCCCTTCCCTCCCCATCTGAGGGCAGAGCAGGATTTTGAAATGACTTATCTGGTGCAGAAAGGCAGAAAATCAAGTGTAAATCTCCAGCCATGGAGATGTTTCACTGCTGGGATGGATGGGGGGAGTGAGAGAGGGAATTGATGGTTCCTGTCCGTGGCGCTTAAATCAGGGAGGTCTCAGGAGATGCAGATTTAGGGGGGGTTCTTTCATTTCAGGGGCTCTTGGAGGGCCACAAACCCTCTGGGCAGTGGGCAGGAAGGTGAGAGGTTTCTTCTCTCAGCCTGGGCTGAACTCCCCAGCCTGGGGGCTGTTCAGAGGGGCAGATCAGACCCCAGTGTCTCATTAGGCACCAGCTCTGCAGTGGGTTTTGCTGAGCCCACGCTTTGCCAGGGGCTCTAGGGAGCAAGGAGGGCTCACCCTGCTTTATTTTTCTCTTTTTCCCCCTTTTTTGGTGATTTGTCAGCCACACAGTAGTGGGGGTCTGAGCAGCAGCAGCTCACCCTGCTCTTGGTGGGAGGAGTGGGTGGCAGAGCATCCTCTGCTCTGCTCAGGGGGATGTTTGGCATTTTTGGGGCTCAATAGCTTGATGTGAATAGGTGAAAGGCTTGATTTTATCATCTCCTTCATGCTCCTCCTGTGCCTCTGAAAGCACCTGGGGCTTGAGCAGCTCTGAGGTTGGACTGGGTGACCTCAGAGGAGTTTTCCAGCCTTAATGATTGTCCAACCCTTCCTCCTCAGTTTTGGCTGGGAGTGAGAACCTGTTCAGCTCATCAGTGAATTTCCTGCACTCAGGGAGTGTGGATGCCTGGTTTTTGGTTTTGTGTGTGCACAGCATTCCCTAAATATTGGGAATGGTGGAAACATCAAGGGCACTCAGCTTTACTGAGGGATTGGGTTGGGAAGGCAGGAGATGGAGAGGCTTAGAGGGTGCTGCAGGTGTGGGAGGTGTCTGTGTCCACCTGGCTGAGAGGTGAGGGTGCTGGAAAGGAGAGGGATTTGTGCTTCCAGGGATGGGGCTGGATCCCAGTGATGACAAAGGCACCCTGGAAATGCAACCCTGCTCTGCAGATGGGATCTCAGGGTGCCTGAGCTGGGATCCCCTCAGCAGCAGGGCTCTGGCACAGCTGCTTTGGAAGCTGGAGCAGATTTTGTTCTCCTCAGGCTGTGCAGGGTCACCTTTCCCTCCCAGGGATGTTCTGGAGCTTCACAGTTTTTTAATTACAAAAGACAAACAAGCTCACCCGTGGTGCTCAGAGCACAGAGAAGAGAGAAATCAGCAGCCAAACGCTTAAAGCACAGAAATGGGGAGATGCTGCTGTTGTTCCCTTTGCTGTGCTTGCAGGGGGCACAGCTTGGTGGCACTTGTGTTTCTGAGAGTCACAGAGCAGTTTGGGATGGGAGGTTTGAAAACCTTCTCATTCCAACCCCCTGCCATGAGCAGGAACCTTCCTCTAGACCACTGAATTTCCAGCTGCAGCAGTGGGTAAACCAGTCAGTGTGGCAGGGTTGGAAACAGGATTCTTTGGGAAATCCAGGAGGAAATTCAGCTGTAGATTCACCATTGCTAAATTCCAGCTTCTTCCCCTCCTCCATCTCTCCAAAGACAGATGGAGGTACGGCTCTGTCTTAGGAATAATAAAAATGATTTCTGAAGAAAAACAAAGCCCCCAGCCCTCTCTTGTGCGGGAGGGAGAAAATAACTGGGTGAATGAGTAGCCACAAATATTAGCATTTCAGAGAGAGCTGCTGGATGGAGATTGTTCACCACCGGGTGGGCTTTAATAGGAGTGATAAGGTTTGCTTTTGTTCTGGGGCTCTTCCTTAATCAGCCTGGCTCCTCCTGATTTTTCTATCGGTGCACTCCATCGCTCAACTTTCATGTGCTGAGTCCCAGCTGCAGCAAATCTTGTTAAAATGGCCTTGTTCAAACACGGGCGCCGGGTTTGTTCCCTAGAGCTGCGCCGAGGCTGGATGGAGTGCAGGGCTGCAGGAATCAAAGCACTCCTCAGCCTGTGTATTTTATAATTCATTGCATAGCTAAGTTGTGGAGTATTTTTTTTCCCCCCTCTAACAAGCTTGAAGCCTTTTCTTCCATATCTAAAGGAATATTATCCGAGGAGGCGTTTGGGTGAGGGGGTTTGGAGACCTGCTGCTTTCCATGTATCCTTTGTCAGTGGTGGAACATCTTCCCTGTGCCTTATTAGTATTGCACTCTTGCATTTCTTTTATATCAGAGCCCTCTGCAAATAAAATTTTCAAAAGCTGCTGCTCTTGCCACTGCGAGTGGCGGAAAATAAAAGATGATGGATTCCTTGGGGGGGTTGCAGCAGTCAGGTTAGCAAACACTGGAACAAAGCGTGGCACGGAGCCTTCCCCTAATTGAATCCCTGGTTAATTTGGTCCTTCGTTTAATTTGCCCCCTGCTCCAGACGTGGGAGGATTCTCACTGAAAACAGCCCAAAACGTGCTTATTTATTTTTTGTTTTGATCCTCGCCTGCCAGTGCTCCCGGATAATTCAGTCCCCAAAGGCAGGAGCTTGCTGGGGGAAGCTGGAGCCGGGGAATGTGGAGCCCCTGTAATTAGATGATGACTCCAAAGGGTTATTTAGATCTTGCATTTGGCTTTGGCTGCTCAGCACAGGCTGGGACCTGCCCCACCGTGGCCCGGATCAGCTGCTCCCGTCGGCCTCCAGAGACTCCAAACTTGCCCAATTTTTTTCCGCTCGCCCGCTCGTTTGGGCATTTTTAATGGGGCTGAAATTCAAGCCCACGGAAAGCAGCGGCGGCCGCCCAGGTGTCTGCAGGATCTGGAGATTTGAGCTGCCTCAGTGCAACTCTGTCCCTGATTAAACCTGCCTGCTGCTGCTAATGGAGATGAGTGCAAGGAGGAGAGGCCTAATGGACTTTCCATCCAAGGCTCCTGGCAAAGCTGAGGGGGTTTTCTCCCCCCCAATCCTGTTAACTGGATCTGGGAATTGGGGAAGGGTGAGGAAGAGGAAGATTCCACTTTGTGACAGCCTTTTTTGGCAGGGAGCAGCACCAATTCTAAGCATCAGACCCCGTGCCAGGGTGAGGGTGGTGATGATCCAGACACAGAGCCACCAGTGGTGTTTGCCCACCGGGAGCGGTGTCGGCAACTGGGTGCTCAAACTTCTGCTGAAAGAACAAACCAGCCCCGAGAGAGCTCAGAAAATCACATTCCTGATGTGTTTTGTGCTTGGATTCCCCAGATTCCTGCCCAGAAGCACAGCCCAAGTACATCAAAGGTGGCAAACGCTACGGGCGCCGTTCCCTGCCGGAGTTCCAGGAGTCGGGGGAGGCCTTTGCCGAGGTGACGGTCATCGAGCCGCTGAGCGAGGAGGCACATCCTGCTCACATTGCTGCCAGCCAGGAGGTCAGCAGGGAGGGATGGCTGTTGGGGTGGCCATGTCACCTCTGGGCATCGCTGCTCCTCACACCCACAGGGGTTGGGATGTGCTTGGAGCCTTCCCAGTAAAGCATTGGCCGCTCTCCTTGCCTGTGCCTAGGGTGGGTGTTGGGGTGGCCTTGTCACCTGTGGACGTGGCTGCTGCCCACATCCAGAGGGGGTTGGGGTGTCCCAGTGCCTTTACTGGCCGCCCTCCTTGCTGTCCCTAGGGATGAACCACGCCAGGCACGGCTCCCTCGCTCCATGTGCCGTGGGAAGCGGGGAAGGAGCCGGGCCAGCGCTCCTGGCGCCGCTGGCTCCTGGGGGGAGTGTGGGCCAGCAATTAAGCAAGGGCTGAGCTGCTGCCTCCGTGGCTAACGAGGTGTGGGCTGGGAGCAGACGGAGCACGTCCACATCCATTAGTGCAGCTGCCAAAATCCGGCCGTGGCTCCAGCAGAAGGGATGGGGAAAAGGGGTGGTGGGCAGCCCCAGCAGCCACTCTGGGACAGTGGCATCTAATTGCTCCAAAAATCCCCATTCCTGGTTTTGTGCTCCAGATTTGTGACTCTTTTTGTGCCTGTGCTTTCAATCCCAGGATCTCCTCTTGCTTCCCAGGACAGGAAAGCCAGAGGAGCAGAGTGGTTGGAATTGGTGCTGTGTGTTAAAGCGCAGCCACAACGGCATTTCCCTGGAGCTGGGCTGCTTCCAGCCTGCCCTGCTGTGCCAAGTATTGTTGATTCAGGAGCATGTGGTGGGAGTTTTTCCACTTGGGAAGGAGAAGCACTGCTGCTTTGTCCCTCCCCTGTCTCGTGGCTTCATTTGGAATTGGGAGCTCTGCGCAGCCTCTGTTGTAGGGGGACACGCAACCCCGTGTGAGAAAGCCAGGAAGGAGTTTCCAATTCCCATGGTTTCAGTGTTATTCCTGTGCAGCTGAGCTTAAAAATGATAGAAAAACCCCAAACCAACACCTCAAAGAAAAGCTTTTCCACAACTCCCAGCTGCTTTTGCCTGCTCCTGGTGACCTTTGCTCACCACCACAGGGATGCTCATCCATCTCCTGGTGTTGGCCACATGGGCTGCCCTGACCTTGGAATCGATGTTAATCCACCCACACTCCCCAGGGAAGGGATGTCCTTGGTGGAAGAGGCTGCTCTAATCTTACCCCTTGGTTTTAGCTGTCACAGAGGTGTAAAGGGGCAGTCCATTAACAAGGTCAGTTAATTAACCCAGCTGGTGTGTAACCACACTGTGCCGTGGGGGCTGCATCAGTCTCCTGCTGGGAATGCTTGTTGCACCTTCTGGGCTGGTGGGATGGTTAATTCCTTTGCAACTGGAGCAAAAACCAGGCTGAACTTGTGAAATCCCAACTTTACCAGCATCTCCAAAGCAGATCCTCTTGCAGATCCTTTCGTAGAGTCCCAGAGTGGTTTGGGTTGGAAGGGGAGCTTAAAGCTCGTCCCAGATCCTCTTGGTATGCATGGGAATGACTTGCTGGAGGGTGTTGAGGGGTCCCAGGGGGATGTTGGAGGCTCCTGGTGCACTGATTCCATGGGATTTGGCCCGGGGAGCAGCCTTTGCCCAGCTCTCTGCTGTTGTGTGTGCTAAGACCAAACTGGGCTGTGCCTGCCCTGAGAACTGGGGCAGAGTGGCTTAATTGGTGCTTGCTCCCAAGCAGTGCCAATTAAAAGGGCTCAGGCTGTGTCTGAGAGGTTTCCTTCCCTCCCTGCCTGCCCTGGTAAACACAAGGGAAAGAGGCTGGAAGGCTGCTCTGGGATGGGCTGCCCAGGGAGGTTCCCTGACCTCCATCCCCAGGGGTTTTTCAGGTAATGAGCAGCTGGGTCTGGATTTGGCATTGACCCTGCTGTGAGTAGGGGGTGCTGGTGGGATCCTGAGGGAGCTGCAGGAGCTTGTCCCCATGGATGCTGGCTGTGCTGACTGCCAAACCTCACTGGGGAGCATCCACCACCTCCCCTTCCCCAGCTGCTGGCTCTGCTCTGGGAGAGCTCCCTTCTACTTGCAGGTTCATGGAGTCCCAGAATGGTTTGGGTTGGAAAGGACCCTAAAGTCCATCTCATTGCAACCTTCTCCCATGGGCAGGGACAGTTTCCACTAGTCCAGGTTGCTCCAAGCCTGGCTTTGAGGTTTTAGAATCTGCTGGCACATCCCAGTTCTGTCCCTTCAGTGCCACTTGCTGCCCTGCTCTGTGTGTTTCTGAATTGTTTCCAGCATGGCCTGGCATTGGGAGGCTCAGGGTGAAACTCCTGCTTTTGGGTCCTCAGTGTGGGACTCCCAAAGTGGGACTGTCCTGGAAAGCCAGGATTTATAAATAACAAAATCCAGGGTAGTGCCTGCTCCCAGAAAAAGTGCACTGCTGGTGTGACTGGTGCTTTGGAGCTGAAGGCACCTGGCCAAGCAAGGTGTGAGGATTTGACAGCTTTTTTTGGGGTCTCTGCTCAGCCCAGGGGTAGTGGAAATTGGGTTGGGACTGGATGAGCTTTAAGGTTCCTTCCAACCCAAACCATTCTGGGATTCTATGAAATTGCCATCTGAAAATGCAGAAAACTTTGTGCAGAGAGAGGGTCGGCCTGGGTGCCAGAGATATCCCCCTGCAGCCACCCATCCTCATCCTTGGGGACAGCTGGGACACCGAGGGGAGCCTGGCAGAAGGCAGATCCTCTGTGGCCAAGCCTTTGCACAGAGGATGTGCTGTGTGGATCCGGGAAGAACAAAATCCATCGGCACCGGGGCGAGGGCTCACCTCGTGGCATGCGCTGCTGATCATCATTTTAATTTTAATTAGCAGTGTATTCCGGGGGAGAACAAAGGTCTGTCTGGCTGGAGCAGATGGCGGGGGGGACAGAGAGGTGGGCAGAGCACACGGCACAGGCTGCAGATGCTGCACAGCATTCGGGGCCATCTGCTCCCCGCACGCGCCTCCCCCGGGCCAGCGCATTCCTGGCACCCCCTGCCTCTGACCCGTGGCCAGCTGTAGCCCTGCTGGGGCTAGGGGACAATGAGCCCCTGCCGTGGGGGTGTCCCGCCCACCCCGGCCCCTCTTTGTCCCCTCGCCGGTGGTGGCCGACCCCGAGCCCCCAGCGCACAAAGGGAGCCCCGGGGAGGGGGGAGGGAGGGGAGGTCACACGAGAGCCCCGAGGTTGCCAGCCCAAAACTCCCCCCTTGGCTTTGTTCAGCCTCTTTGGGTTGTTGGTGTTGGTGGGGTTGTTGTGGTTTTGTAGAATCCCGGAGTGGTTTGGGTTGGGAGTTTAAAGCTCATCCCATTCCAGCTCCTGCCATGGCAGGGACACCTTTCACTGTCCCAGGGGGATCCAAGCCCTGTCCAACCTGGCTTTGGACACTTGCAGGGATGGGACAGCAGCAGCTTGTGTGGTTTTGCTGAAAGTGCTTGAATGAATCAATTAATTGCTCAATTAATCTGATTCTATATAAAAGTGTACATGTTGCTTATGCAGAAAGGCTTGGCCACAGAGGATCTGCCTTCTGCCAGGCTCCCCTCGGTGTCCCAGCTGTCCCCAAGGATGAGGATGGGTGGCTGCAGGGGGATATCTCTGGCACCCAGGCCGACCCTCTCTCTGCACAAAGTTTTCTGCATTTTCAGATGGCAATTTCATAGAATCCCAGAATGGTTTGGGTTGGAAGGAACCTTAAAGCCCATCCAGTGCCACCCCTGCCATGGCAGGGACACTGCCACTGTCCCAGGTTGCTCCAAGCCCTGTCCAACCTGGCCTTGGGCACTTCCAGGGATCCAGGGGCAGCCACAGCTGCTCTGGGCACCCTGTGCCAGGGTTCTGCCATTCTCTTTGTAGAGAATTTCCAGGGATGGGATTTAATGGCACCTGTTGCCTCAGCTCCTGCTTTTTGTCCCTCGTGGGACATTGTGATGCTGTGGCAGGGAAGGGCCCTTGCCTGGTCCAGCAGCTGAAACGGGAACAGCAGCAGAGCTAAAAAAAGTCCAGTGACTTAATTCAGTTTCCATGGCAACGTTGTAGATTAATGGCTTTTAGCTGTAATCTGAATGAGACGCATTGAACTTTTCTGTGCTGATTTAGAGCCTCTTTATGTCCTGGGTGACTTTGACTCCAAATCCATCAGTCACGTGCAGGCAGAAGTGTCCACTTGTACCACTGCAGGAGCAACATCTGCCACTGCTGAACCAAAGTTAATGTTGTGGAGCATCACGTGGGAGTAAATACCCTGGGCTGCTACAAGGGTGGCAGGGATGAGACAATGTGTAGTACATGAGGAAATCACCTTAAATGCTGTACTTCTGCTCCTGGTACTGCCTGAGCTGATGGGATGATGCCAGAGGGAGCAGGATGGTTTAAGACCACCAGAGAGTGGGTTTTTTTCCCTCTTTAGGCTCAGTGAAAGGCTTGTTGACAGCATAGCTCTCTCCTGCTACAGAGCTGCACTTAGTGGAGGAGGTTTGAATTTGGCTTGGCTGAGTGTGGGGGGAACATCAAGTGCTGGAAGGAAAGGATAATCCAGCTCTGTGATCTTCCCTGCATCCCCATCCCCTCAACCATCAATCCCTCAAAGAAAAGCAGCATGGTTTGGGAGGGCAAACCTCTCCCTCACTCCCCAGCACCCTGCCAGGCTCTGATCTGTCCCCTCTGCTGGGTCATTTGTGGGGCATGGGTCTCTCTGTGGGCTCTCCCCACCAGAGGAGAGAGCTGCACGTGCCAGAACAAGGCAGGATCAAAGAGCCCTGGATTCCCAGCCCAGCCTGCAGGGAGATGAAAGCCCTGCAGCTCCTTGGATGCTGATCCCAGAGTCTCTTTCATTCAGGGGATGTCTGGCAATAAATAACTCAGGATCCTTTTGTTTTCTCCCCAGCACTGGAAGGCGCGAGGCAGCGAGGAGTACGAGGCTGAGGGTAAGAGCAGAGAGCAGCACCTGGGTGTGCTTGTTCTCATTGCAGCTTTGAAAAGGGATCAGGGCAGCACGTGGGGAGGGGCTCTGGGTGTGTGGGGCATCCCAGCCTGGCAAGGTGCAGCTGGGGATGAAAGCTAAGGCAGGGTACATGGTGTGCCATACCCCCTCTGCCCTCTTCATCCTGACCTCTGTCCTGGTCCCCACCCCTGCCCCGGGGGGCTCTGGCTGTAGTGGAGTCTGGTGGGCACTAGATGTCAGCAGGGACCAGTCATTAAAAGTTCCCTAATTGTCACAGAATTATCAAATCCTGGAATGGTTTCAAAGGAACCTTAAAGCTCATCCAGTCCCACTCCTGCCATGGCAGGGACACCTTCCACCATCCCAGGGTGTTCCAAGCCCTGTCCAACCCGGCCTTGGACACTTCCAGGGATGGGAAATTTCTCTGGGCAGCCTGAGCCAGTGTTTTACCATCTTCAGCATCAAAAAACTTCCTTTTAATTGCATCAGCACCTCTTCAACATTTCAGCTAACCCCTTTCTAACCCACATTTCTAACCCCTTCCCCATCCAAAGAGGCCAATGTTTTTCTCCTAGAGCTGCTCTTCCAGCCCCAGGAGGTGGCCTTGCAGCTCCCTTGATCCCATAACTGCCCAGGGGAGGAGGGGTCCCTTTCCCATCTATGCCAGCAGCAGAGCTGCCCTTGCCTGGCCACCAGCCCATGTTGGCCATCAGACTCATCCCCATTCCCAAAGATCCTCCTGGCCACAGCCCCCACTGCTGGACAGTCTGCACCTGGTCAGGCACTGGGAGTCCCCATCCCTGGAGGGATTTAAAAGCCCTGTGGAGGTGGCACTTGGGGACATGGGTCAGTGGTGGCCTTGGCAGTGCTGGGGAGCAGTTGGGCTCAATGGTCCTTAAGGTTTTTTCCAACCTCAGCAATTCCATGGTTCTGTGGACACAAGGCTCCTTCCCCTGGTGCACAAGTGAGTGAAATGCTGAGCAGAACCTTCTGCCAGAGTCTGGCACTGCTGGGACCAGTATCCACATCCTAAAACCCAAAGTGGGCTCTGAGTAGGATGAACCCAGACAATTGATCCCTTGTGATCTGCAGAGCCAGGAAGGAGCTCTGCCCCCTGCAGCAGCAGGTTCCCTGTGGGGTGCAGAACCCCCAGATCTTCTGCTCCTCCCTCCAGACCCCTGAGCAATCTCCCCCATTCCAGGACAGCTGCGCTTCTGGAACCCAGACGACCTGAACGCCTCCCCCGGTGCCTCACCCAGCCCAGACTGGATTGAGGAGAAGCTTCAGGAGGTCTGTGAGCATTTGGGCATCACCAGGGATGGCCACCTGAACAGGAAGAAGCTGGTTTCCATCTGTGAGCAGTACGGGCTGCACGCCGTGGCCGGGGAGGTGAGCAACCCATCCCACCACTGTCCCTGCCCTGGGCTTTAGTGTGGGCTCCCAAAATCCCTCCTGGGCTTCACCACAAGCACAGGTGGCTACTTGGAAAGAGGTTTCCAGCTCCAGCTGTTGTTCTTCCAGTGAGGTTTTTAGTCCCAAGCCATCAGGCTGCTCCAGGAGAAGGCAGCTGCCAGGCTGAGCCGTGGCGTGCGTGTCTCCTCACGCAATCACAGAGGGAACTGCAATTTAAAAGCATGGCTTGGATTCCAAGCATGTCTCCTTAATCCTAGGAATTTTCTAGCTAGACAGCAAATATGGGTTAAATATTCATAGGTGGTTGCTTTTGACTTTGTGAATGCCTGTGGGTGTTTGTCCTGCAGCAAGAACCTGTGAGGAAAATTAAATCTTTAAAAAATAAAAAGCTCTTGTCAGTTGAGGATTTAGTTTTATTAAAAAAGTCAGGTTTTTGCATCTTAAGATAGCATGGCTTGTATTAATTTCCTCCACAAAACATGTTCCTGAGCAGGTATTCCTTTGCAGCATCCACAACGAAATGTTTTCAGGGTATTAAGGCAGAAAATGGAAAAGATAAACTGTAGACAAAGAAATAGTGAGGGACTAATCTGAACATCTCCAATCCTACTTTTGAGAAAGCAGCATGCCCTGAAGCATCAAACAGATTTATGATAACCTTGCAGTGTCTTAGGGTTTTTTTTGCCTGGTCACTTCAAGCTGCTCAGGGTTTGGCATCTATCTCAGTACCTCGAGCTGAATTCCTGAGGTCACACTGTGTCAGGAGCAGAATGAAATGAGGCTTATTTTTTTTTTTCCTGCTGCCTCATTAAACAGCAGCTCCAAGATGACCAGGAGCTTTTTTTCATGGTGTGTGTGTGCCTGCAATTTTCCACATGGAGAATATAGAAATGTGTCAGGCTGATGTAGCAGGTAACTCTTGCTTTGCTCCTTTTGGAGCTTTGGGAATAGGATGTTTGCTCTGTGCCAGATTTTTTTCTGTCTCCTTGCAGGTGCTTGAAGAGGTTCTTCAGAACCTGGAGCAGGATGGGACCATGAGCATAGAGGACTTCTTTTATGGCCTGTTTAGAAATGGGAAATCTCTCACACCCTCAGCATCTACTCCGTACCGGCAGCTGAAACGACACCTCTCCATGCAGGTGAGAAAGTGAGAGGTGAATCCTGGGGTAAAAGGAGCAGGAGAATTCCTGAACAGTTCCCACCCAGCCTGTCTCCTCCTCTTCCTCAGTGTTTGTCCCTGCAGGGGCAGCTGTGAGGCAGGAGGTGCTGGCAGTGAGCTGCTGCATACCCTGCTCCAAAAGCAGATTTCAAATTCTCGCTCAGAAAAAGCTCTTTTGGGGGAGATAAAAGAGAACACCCTCATGGGAAAGGAGACATGGCTCCCTTTGGAAGTTTTGGTGCTTGGAGAGGACTCTGGCAACCGGTGGAGTGCAGTGGTGGAGCCTTGTAGAATTCCAGGGGGGTTTGTGTTGGAAGGGACCTTGAAGCTCTTTCCAGCCCCTGTCATGGCAGGAACACCTTACACTATCCCAGGGTGCTCCAAGTCCCATCCAGCCTGGCCTGGAGCACTTCCAGGATGGGGCATGCAGTATAAACTGGATGCAGGAGGAAGCACTGGGATAGACTGGGGACATGCAGGTCCCACATCTCTACTCCAACTTTTACTTTTTGTTCTGAGAGAGAGTTTGAAATCTGCTCCCTGCAAGCTGAGGGCTCTACCCAAACCACTCTACAAGTACTTGTATTTTAGGGAAAGTGACATTCCAAACCAAAAATGAACAGTGGGAAACCCTCCTGGAGCATTGAGGCCAGCTCTGAAGCACTGCTCCTCCTGGGATTTATTTCAAATCCCGAGTGCCTGCTCATGCCCCGGGGTGAGGTCAGCAGCGACGCTCCCGCCGGGTTTTGCTTGGCAGCGAGGAAAAGCAGAGCTTAATCCTTAATCTCTGGAGCAATGCTAGGGAAATTCCATTGATAAACCCTCGTGGGCACTGCCTTTGCCCTGTCACACCCTCATCCTCTCTCCCAGTCCTTCGACGAGAGCGGCAGGCGCACGACCACCCCCTCGGCCATGCCCAGCACCATCGGCTTCTCCCTCTTCTCCAGCCTGGATGATGGCATGGGCTACGGCTGCGTGGAGGGGGTCCTGGACTGCTGGCACCAGGAGGGCATAGAGAACAGCCAGGAGATCCTGAAGGTAACCCCCAGCTGCATCTCACCCTCAGTTATGTGTATTTTTTTCTCCCTGTGTTGGACGCTGAGTTATTTTTTTTTCCTTTCTGAAGTCCTTGGTTTTTCCCCTTTTAAAATTTCCCACAGAGAAGCTGTGGTTGTTCCATCCCTGGAAGTGTTCAAGGCCAGATTGGATGGGGCTTGGAGCAACCTGGACTAGTGGAAGGTGTCCCTGCACATGGCAGGGGGTGGAACTGGGTGATCATTAAGATCTGTTCCAACCCAAACCATTCTATGATTCTATAAAAATCCCAGTGCTAGTGGCAAGAGTTCTGGGAAATTTCCAATCATTTCCTTTATGGTGCATCCCAGAGAACAAGAAGCCAATGATAAAAATACACTGTGGCTTCCAGCATAGCTTGAAGAGGTCACCTACATTTGTTAGGAAGCAATTTAATTCCTTTCCCTCCCTGAATAGCTGCACCTGCAAACCTCTGAGCACTGGGGTGACCTGAATTACTGCTTGTGCTGAGGTGGAGGACAGCACTTGAAGCCCTGCCCAGTCCTCAGTGTTCCACTAGACAGAGTAAAAGGGTGATGGGGATGAAATCAAGTACCTGAATAAATCAATCCCTGTCCATCTTGCTAGAAGCTGTGGGTGGGAGAAGATAATTTCATATGACCATCACTGGATTCCCAGCAATGATGAGTGGGATTCTCCTGGCTTTTAAATATCCATGTGGGAAGAGAACAGCCAGGCTGGAATAACCTCTGCCATGGCTCGGGATTTAAAACCCACTCATCACCTGGCACTGGTTGAGAAGGTGGGACCACCTTCACCAGAATTTGTGTGTCCACCTTCACTTTGTTGCTTTCCACTGGAAAATTGCTTTGTACTGGTGTCCCTGGGGTGGTTCTCCAGTGTGTGCAGTGTTTCAGCCCCACCACGAAGTGTTTGCTTTGTGCTCCTGCAGGATTAGGTTGAATCATTTAGGTTGGAAAAGTCCAGCACTTGTTCACCACTGAACCTCATCCCCAAGTGCCATATCCACATGGGTTTTGAACACTTCCAGGGAAAGAAAAGGCCTTTCTTCAAGCCTTGGAGCCACCTGGGCTTGGAGCAGCCTGGGACAGTGGAAGGTGTCCCTGCCCATGACTGGGGGTGGGACTGGATGACCTTCAATGTCCCTCCCAACCCAAACCACTCTGGGATTTTACAAAATTCCAAGCAGCTGCTGATGATGACTTGCTTTCTAAGAGGTGGGATCCTCACCATCAAATCCCTCCTGCAGGGCTGCTTCTGTGTTGTCTCTGTTGCAAGAGCTGGTTTTGCTTGACCTGAACCTCCCCAACCTCCTCCTTGCAGCAGCTGATCCGTGCGAAGTCCGGTCTCGTTAGATCCTGCAGGGAATTAGTGCAATCCATCAGTCCTGGGATTAATTTCCTGTTGGTCTTGCAGCACAACCAGGACACTTCCCATCTCCAGAGCTGGCAGCAGCTCTGCTGTAGGGAGGTGGCAGAGATGTCTGGTTCATTGCCCTCGGGGCGCTTGTGACAGATTAATTAGCCAGCAAAGATCTCTTCTGAGCCTGCTCCTTCTATCCTGTCAATCCCTGCACAAATGTCTCCAGGCTCCTGCAGGGAGCTCATCCTGCTCAAAGGATGTTGTTTCCACAGGCTCTGGACTTCAGCTTGGATGGGAAGGTGAACCTGACAGAGCTGACGCTGGCGCTGGAGAACGAGCTCCTCATCACCAAGAATGGGGTCCACCAGGCAGCCCTGGCCAGCTTCAAAACAGAGATCAGGCACTTGATGTGAGTCACAGGGATGGCTGGATGTGCTGCTTCCTGCTCTGCTTGGCCAAGCAGGAGCTGAGGGAGCAGCTGAGGGGTGGTGGTGCTCCCTGAGGGCACTGGGGTGGCACTGAAAGGCTCAGTTCTCTGTTGGAGCACTCAGAAACTTCCAGCTGTCTTGTTTTGCCCGGGAAAACCACTCAAACCTCCAAGGATTGCAGAAAAATGTGGTTGAAAACTAAAAAATGGAAGCAGCAGGCTGTTCCTGGTCTAGGAGGGGTCACTGATGGCCAAGGAATGCACAGCTCAGGGCAGAGGCTGGTGGAGTTCATCAGTACCTTTAATCCAAACTGATCTGGGGCATTGCAGAGGTTCTGCCATGTGGTAGATGTGGAGGTGAGGTACAAACCCACTGTAAATCCCAATGTTCTTCCTTTGAAAGTCAACACAGTTTGACTTTGTGCTGGACACACTGTGCAAGTTTCTCTATTGAAAAAGAAGGCTCCAGGGAGAGCTCAGAGCCCCTTCCAGGGCCTAAAGGGGCTTCAAGAAAGCTGGAGAGGGACTTGGGACAAGAAGCTGGAGTGACAGGACACAGGGAATGGCTTCCCACTGCCAGAGGGCAGGGATGGATGGGAGACTGGGGCGGAATTCCTGGCTGGGAGGGGGGGGAGGCCCTGGCACAGGGTGCCCAGAGCAGCTGTGGCTGCCCCTGGATCCCTGGCAGTGTCCAAGGCCAGGCTGGACAGGGCTTGGAGCAGCCTGGGATAGTGGAAGGTGTCCCTGCCCATGGCAGAGGGTGGACTAAGAGGGTCTTGAAGGTCCCTTCCAACCCAAACCATTTCAGGATTTGAACTGGGGGGCTGGACCTCAGCTGAGGGTCTCAAGTGTTGAGGTCTCAGGATCTGTGGGGACACCAAGACATGTCCAGAGCTATTTGGGTACAGGTTCAAATCCAGTGACTAAATGCAGTTGATGAGACCCTTGGAGATCTTTCCAAGCTTCTTCTCTGTTGTTTCAAATCCCCTTTTTGAGGGGGAGCAGTGAGGGCTGACCTAATCCAGGCTGGCTCTGCTTTGCCCTGCCCAGGGAGAGGTTTGACCAGGTGGCCAGGGAGAAGGAGAAGCTGCGTTCAGACCTGGAAAAAGCAGAGAAGCTGAAATCCCTGATGGCCTCGGAAGTGGACGATCACCACGCCGCCATCGAGCGCCGCAACGAGTACAACCTCAGGTAGGGCACCTGCATCAGCCATCCCTTCTCCTGGGCAGCACTGCAGGGACTTGGGGACCACCCAGCTTCACCCCCAGCAGTATTTGTCACCCTCTAACTGGCTCGGGTCCCCCTTGGCAGGAAGCTGGATGAGGAGTACAAGGAGCGAATCGCCGCTCTGAAGAACGAGCTCCGCAGGGAGCGGGAGCAGATCCTGCAGCAGGCCAATAAACAGAGGCTGGAGCTGGAGCAGGAGATTGAAAAGCTGAAAACAGATGAGAACTACATGAGGGACCGCCTGGGCCTGGCCCTGAAGGTAATGGGGTCTAAACACAGCCAGGATTTCCCCCAAAAATCAGAGATTCCCTGGGAGGGGGAGTGACTCCTGTAGTTGGTGTTGAAAGGAGTTCTGGGCTTTGTTTAACTGACCAAAAGTCATTGAAGCAGCAAGATAGAGGCATGTCCATGAGAATTGGTGCTTGGGGCACCTCCATGGGTTGTTCCCTGGATTCCTAACCTCCAGTTCAAACCTCTGCTGCCATCAAGTGCAGAGTGTGTGTATGCACAGCTCTCAGATGAGCTGTCAAGCCAGGGGATAAAACATCTTGATCAAGTTTAAAATCCTCTTTTTCAAAACAAACAAACCATGCAAAGCAAACTTGATAATTTATCCAAAGTCCAATGTTCACACTTGCTGTGTGTGGATGGATTCATAATTCCTGTCATCACCTGAACCTTGGAATAGTGTCATGCTTGACTGGGAGTTACCCTTATTTTGATGAGTTGGCACGTGCTGGTTTTTCCTCCTCCAAGTGCTGATGTGTTGTGGGGTTTTCTGTTTGGTCCAGGAGAACAGCCGCCTGGAAAACGAGCTCTTGGAAACAGGAGAAAAACTGGCTGAGTGTGAAAGTCTGGCAAGCAAGCTGCAGAGGAACCTGGAAAATGTCCTGGCTGAGAAGGTAAATCCCCCTTTTCCCAGTGGGGTTTCAGAATTAAATCACTTTCAGTGATTTAATTTGATGAAGTTGCTACATTCCAGCTGCCAGTTTAAGTGATAGCCAGAGGCTTTTGGGGTCTCTGTGCAGATTATCCAGGCACAGCCTGCCTTGGTGACATGGACTGCCTTCCAGCTAAAGAAAATACAGATATTCCACCTTAGCTGTAATTTTATTCTAATTAAAGCTGGGAGCCTTAGGATGAAGTGGTCATGCTGCAGATCCACAGGGATTTTTTTTTTTTCCCCCCCAGTTTTGGATAGGCCCAACTTGCAGCTCCTTTCCAGGGAAGATGGTGCAGGAGGAGTGAGGTTTTACATGGCATCCCTGCTGGAATTAGGTGAAAATCAAGGTGAACATCTTCATGGCTGTATTACATTAAACTTTCAGAATATCAGCTTTTCCAAAGATGGTTGAGTTTGTGCAGCCATAGCCTAAGGTTCATATATTGGAATTTCCAGCTTTCTTTAAAGCTTGGGATTATTTACCACACTGAAAGCTGTGTTAAGGTAGAAAGGTGTGATCTGGAATCAGAATGAGCATGAGAGCTGTGCTACATGGCAGACAGGTTTTTTTGGGAAGTTACTCATTCCCTGCTAGGAGGAAAGTGGAGTTTCTATATTTAAAATAAAAATCCAGAGTGGAGAGAGGGAGTGCAGGCTGCAGGACTGCTTGGGATGGCATCCATGCTGTCCTGAGCAGGGCTGCTGGGTGGGTGGATAACTGGATATTCCACTCCTGTGTTCCAGTTTGGTGACCTGGATCCCACCAGTGCAGAGTTTTTCCTGCAGGAGGAGAGGCTGGCCCAGATGAGGAGCGAGTATGAGCAGCAGTGCAGGGTAAGTGGAGCTAAGATCTGGCTCCTGTGTCCACCAGGACCATCACAGAACCATCCCTCTCAGATTGAGTCCAACCATTCCCCCAGCCCTGCCAAGCCCTGCACTAAGCATGTCCCCAAGTGCCACATCCTCACTGCAAACAGCAGCACAAGGTGGGTTGGAAAGCTCTTCCCACAGAACCAACTGGCTGAGCTGAGAGGGTGAGGTGCTCCCAGGGAGGGCTGGGAGAGGGTCCATGGAGCCCTGTGAATTCAGAGTTGCAGGAACCTAGAGGAGAAATAAGATACATTCACATTTTGCTGGTTTTCAGACCTGAAATACTTTTTTTTTAAATAGAAGTTTGCTTTCTGCTCCATCTTGTGTACTTAAAAGACTTTAAGGTGAGCCTGCAGGTTTTCTATTTACACATCTATTTTCTGATATCTGCAGAGGTGCCAGCTCATCTGTTGCCCAGAGAAGCTGTGGCTGCCCCTGGATCCCTGGAAGTGTCCAAGGCAGGGTTGGACAGGGCTTGGAGCAGCCTGGGACAGTGGAAGGTGTCCCTGCCATGGCAAGAGGTGGAATGGGATGAGCTTTGGAATCCCTTCCAACCCAAACCATTTTGTAATTCTGTGATCTGTTCTGCAGGATCATTTCCATTAGATAAAGGGCTGCCTTTGCTGTTGGACTGGAAACAGCGTGGCAACTCTCTTAGGAAGCTGCATTTAAAAGCAAAAATTGTCTAGAAATAAGAGTTGAATTGATACTCCTTGATATGCAGCTGATTTTTCTCTTTTCGAGGATGGCAGATATAAATCAGTGCTCAAGGTTCACTTCCTGGGCCTTTCAGACCTGCAGGATTCTGTGTTTGCACATTCAGGGAATTGTTTTTCTCAATAACTGCTGTTCCTGGAGTGAAGTGCACAACTCTTGGCACAAACCCTTGGGATGCTCCTCTGGCAGGCAGGAGGAAGGACCAGATGGTGAATGCAGTAATGAGGGGATCTCTTTCCTAATTTCATCTTTTGCTTCTGATTTGATTTTTCAAGTAGATGGTGTTTGAGGAGGCATTTCCCAACTGTTTGAAAATGTTACTAAAGCTGCTTTTTAATAAAAGGTCACAGGAAGAAGGAATAAAGGGAAAGCTCCTGGAGCTCCTGTTACACCTTCACCTTTGAGAGTTATTGTAGAATCATCAGAGAATCCCAGAATGGTTTGGATTGGAAGGGACCTTAAAAACCATCTTGTTCCACCTCTTGCCATGGCAGGGACACCTTCCACTGTCCCAGGCTGCTCTAAGCCCTGTCCAGCCTGGCCTTGGACACTTCCAGGGATCCAAGGGCAGCCACAGCTTCTCTGGGAATTCTATTTCAGGGCCTCCCCACCTTCCCAGCCAGGAATTCCTTCCCAATATCCCATCTGTCCCTGCCCTGTGGCAGTGGGAAGCCATTCCCCCTTGTGAGACTGTGGCACTATGGGTTATTGACAAATTTTTCTGTGCTGAAATTCCCTCCTAAATCTCCTGTGGTGGGACTGGGTCGATGCTCAGCAGCCTCGAGTTCCTTTTCACTCAATTTTTTTTGTTGCCCTCCCCCTCAGGAGCTGCAGGACCAGATTGATGAGCTGCACTCTGAGCTGCAGGAGTACCGTGCCCAAGGCAAAGTGCTCAGGCCTGCCCTGAAAAATTCCTTGTCAGAGGAGTTTGACATTGACATGAAGAGTCACGGCAACAGCGGGATTGAGCCTGACCAAGGTAAAGAAATCCCTCCTGTAGGACTGAGATCTGGGCTGCAGGTGTTCATAACATCTTGGAGGTCATTCCATGGAAACCTTCCCTGTGAGACTCGGTCACCACCTTAATTTGGTGTTTAATGTTAATTTGGATTATGACTGCTGAAGCAAATTTGAAGCTGAAATTGAAGTTTGCAGTTACTTGGCTGTGTTTGTGATGGGAGTTTGAGAGCTGCCAAGCAAATCTAAATTGATGAAATAATTCTTTTGAGAATTATATCTATTTATGTATTGTATAATTAATATTTTTATACTTATATCAGTTATTACTTGATTACTATTTCTAAAGGACTCGGTTCAGAAGACTGCAACCCATTAAATATGAGCATAGAGGCAGAAATGGCCATTGAGCAGATGAAGGAGCAACACCACAGGGATCTGCATCACCTCAAACAGGAGCTTGAAGACACAGTAAGTGTTGGAATGAGATGGTCTTTAAGGTCCCTTCCCACCCAAACCAATTTGGGATTCTATGATCCCAGTAAGAAATAAAGCTGAGCACTTATGCATTCTTTCCAGGGAAATTAATATGAGATGCTGAAGTGTAAATCAAAATATTCAGTAGAGTGAATATATAAAAGTAGATGGAAATATTGAGGAAAACATCCCTGTAGAGCATTCTGTGGAAAATTAATGAATCCATCCTGTTTTCCCTTCTGTAGGTGAGCCATTATGAAAAGCAGCTGGATGAGACAAAAGCCCACTGGGAAAAGGAGCAAGAGGAGATGAGGCAGAAGTATGCTGAAGAGATGAATGTCATGGAAAAGCAGATCACTGGCCTTAAAAATCAAATAGCAGAGCTGCAGGGAGAGGCAGCAGTGCTCAGAGAGCAGCAGGAGAAGCTTGACTGTAAATACAACGAGGAGAAAAACAAATTACAGCTGCATTTCAATGAGGAGAAAGCCAATCTGCAGGAACTGTTGAGGCAGGAGCATGAAGATGATGTCAGGGCCAGACTGGAGCAGGTGAATGAGGAGTTCAGGCAAGAACGGGAGGAGCTGATCCAAAAGAGTGTCTGGGTGGAAGAAAAGATGAGAGTTCTGGTGCAGACACTGCAGGAGGAGAAGGGGGAGCTGGAACGTGGCTTCCACGAGCAGCTGAAGAGGCTGGCAGAGGTGCACGCCCTGGAGAAGGAGGAGCTCCAGGAGGAGCTGCTGAGGAAGCACGAGCAGGAGCTGGAGGAAGAAAGGTGAGTGTCACCTCTGGTGGGGAAAGGTGAGTGTCACCTCTGGTGGGGAAAGGTGAGTGTCACCTCTGGTGGGGATGGTGAGTGTCACCTCTGGTGGGGAAAGGTGGGTGTCACCTCTGGTGGAGATGATGAGTGTCACCTCTGGTGGGGAAAGGTGAGTGTCACCTCTGGTAGGGACAGTGCTGGAGCGTGGTGACCAGGGTGAACCTAGTGCAGAAACACTTCCCTGGTGGGGAATTCCAAGTGTCCTGATCTGTTCCACAGCACTGGGCTGCTCTGCAGGGTTTTTTCTCCTCTGACCTTTCTCAAGCAGATCTTTAGATTCATTTTTAGCTCGCCCAGAGGCAACAGTAGTGTTAAAGCATAACCAGGCGTGATTAACTCGAGCTCTGTTCAGGATCCCTGTGCTCCACAAATCCTTTTAAAACCCGTGGGTTTTCAGAGTTCTTTGCTGAAGAAGGAAAGGGGTGCCTGGGAAGTGCTTTTAGCCAACATGGAGTGTCAAAAGAAACTGAAGCCACCCTGGGGTGATGGGGATAAGAGCATCTGCCCCCCCCAAAATCTGAGCACAGGAACTGAAGGGCACATATTGCACATGAAACCTTTTCTGAGGACATTTCATGAGTTGTTGCACTTTTCCAAGGCAGTTTTTCTCTTTGAAGTTTCATCAGATTGCCTCGAATTTAACTTATGGCTCCCAGAAACATCTATCCAGTAGTCAGTGGAAAAAAAAAAAAAAAAAAAGTAAATTTCCAACTTGTTTTATTCAGCCTAAAAAGCCACTTTAATCTCTGAGGTAGTTTAGTAATATCTTATGTTAACCATGTCTAGGAAAAAAATGGCAAGTGACTATAACAGAAGAGCATCTCATGCACAAACTCAGTTTTCTGTGGACACACAAAGCCTTGTGAATAAATATGAAGAAACCCTCCAGAGTCTGGAAGGACGTTACCAGCGAGAGCTGCAGGAACTCGCTGAGCAGCAAAGAGAGGAGAAATCCCAGTGGGAGTTTGAAAGGGATGAAATTGCTCAGGAGGTTGCTGAAGCCCACGAGCAGCTGAAGAAAAGCTTGGCAAGTGAGAAGGCTGTTTGTTCTGCCCTGACCCAGGAGAAAGATCTCCTGGAGAAAAATTTCAAGGAAGAAGTGAACAAGCTGGTGTGTGAGAGGGAGCAGCTGGAGAAGGAGCTGCGAGAGCTGAGGAAAGCTGCCCAGGAGCAAGAGGAAAAGATGAAGGAGAAAATAAGCCAACTCCAAAATGACCATGAAAAAGAGCTAAAGGAGAAAGATGAACTTATATCCACAGTGGAGCAAAATGGGAAACTGGTTAGGGAAAAGCTGGAGAGACTGCACAGTGAGTATAAGCGAGAGAAAGAAGAGCTCAATTCCAAACTTCTTGCTTTGGAGAGTTTAAACAAAGACATTTGTGAAAGAGCAGAGACAGAAAAGGCTGAGATGGGTTTGGAAGTCTCGGATCTCCGAGGAAAAATACAGAAATTGCAGTGGGAAACACGGAGTTTTTCTGCCCTGCAGAGCCATTACAGGGTCCTGGAGAGTGAGTATGCAAAAGCCAAGAGCCAAATTGCTGCTTTTCCTGGTGCAGCTCCTCTGGGAGATGATGGGGATGTTCTCCAAAACCTGCAGAAGGTGCACGAGCAGGCAGTGAAGGAGAATGTCAGGATGGCTGCCCAGATCCTGAGGCTGCAGCACCGGCTGGAAGCAGCAGAGCAGGAGCTGCAGCCTCCCAGCCCCAGCTGCTCCCAGTCTGGCTCAGAACCAGAGGAAATAGATCCCAGTTTTGAAGGGTTGCCCAGTGATTGTCAAGATGTAGCCATGGGGGCAGATTTCAGTGTCCTTCCATCTCTGGAGGCTGATACTACAGACCTGGAAGAAATGTCGGAGATGGATTGGGATTTGGAGGAGGGATGTGTGAAAGCCAGAGCTGGGGGCCACCCTGAGGCACAGGGGGATTGGATCCATGGAAGTCCAGCAGCTCTGGATGCTGATGGCAACCAGGACTGTGACAAGAACCTTTCTTGGGTGCCTTTGCTGCCAAAAAGGAGAGATCTGGAGAAAGTTCCCAGGCCAAAAACGCTACACAACGATGTCGAAGAGCAGAAAGTTCATCTGCTAAATCACAGAATAGCTCCCAAAAACAGAGGGTTTGTTTCTGATGCTTTGAAGATGCAGGTGGAGCTGGAGAAGGCTGAAGAACTGAGTGAAGACTCTCTCCTGCTGGATCATACTCCTGGGGCAGCAAACGGTGACCTGAAGAGCGTAATAGCTCAACTTTGGAAAAAGATGGAAGAGTTGGAAGACAGATCCATGGCACAGGCTGAACTTCTGTCACTACAAGAAGAAATTCAGGCAGAAAATGAGGATCTGAAAGCTGAAGTGATGCAGTTAATTGAAAAAAATGAAGTGCTGGAAGACAACCTGCAGAGGCTGAGAAGGCTTTGTTGTGAACAAAAAGAAAGTGAGGTGAAAAGCCTAAAGTTTAAAGAGGAAAACACCAAATTCCTTGTGGAAGTTAAAGAATTGGAAGATGTTAAAGAACTGGAAGATGTCCAAGAACAAGATGCTCAAGGAAACTCAGATGTGCCCAATGACACGAGAGGTGGGAAGCTGTTCGAACATCCCCCTGCATTCATGGGCCAGCGGGACAAGAATTCCCAAAGCGACAGCGCCGCGACAGAACTGGGAAAAGCAGGAATGAGGGAGCCCGACCCCCAGGAGAAGGAGCAGGCTCTGGGTCACCCAGAGGAGAGGAAGGCAGTGACCCAGGGCTTGCAGAGCACGTGCACTGAGCTGCAGCAGAAGGTTGACCTGCTGAGGTAACGTAACGCGACGTTAGCCACTAACCCAGCGCTGCCTTGGCTGCTCCCTTAACCACCCTGTTTAACTCTGATTTAACTCTGAGTAGCAAACAGTGCCGTGGACTCCTAACTCCTCTAGTCGTGGATAAAGACCACTGGAATAAATAACTGTGTGTGACTTACTCCTCCCTGTGCCCGCCACCTAAGCAGGAGCACCTGCCAGCTGTCCTGTCTGTGGATGTCACCGTCACCGTGTGTAGCTCGTCCTCCAGCACAAACCCATTGTTTTTTCCATGTCCAAAATCCATGGTAACACTTCCAGAGTGCTTTGTAGCTTTTACTAATATTCACTTCACTCAGTTTGTTCCCTTCTAGAGCTGAATGTTGCTCGCAAGGCTAAAATTGCTCCTGTTTTTCCTCAGTATTTCGGTGAATGCTGTAGAATTATGGTAATTTGAAATGCTAAAAGTGCTTCTATTTTTCTCAGTATTTAAGTTAATTTAAGTTAGAGAATTATAGGGACTTTTTTTTTCCCAGCTAGGAACCCCTCAGGAGTGGGATATGGTAAAGATAGTTATAAAATATATATTCATTATATTATACTCATCACAGGTTTTACCTACTTGTTTTTAACTGCTGTATTCCAGCAAGGATATTTTATTTTTTTATGGATAAAGTGGCTATAAGTGGCTTAATTATTGTTCAGCACCAGCTTCCTGCAGGAAATGGTTCTTTCAGGTGTCCCACCGTGGCTAAGTTATTTCTGTGCAGTCCCCTGAGGACAGAAAAGACACTTTCCAACTGTGCTGTTCCCAGAATTCTGAATTCCAGTTGGGGAAACAGCTCACTCTCCTGGCAATCTGCATATTGTGGTGTTCAGTTGTTATTTTTAGCTTAAGGACTGAAAAATATGTAGAATATTAGTGTGAAACTTTAGATTTTAACTCACTTGAGCAGCTCAAAAACATGTCCCAAAAGCCCAACATTTTTTGAAATTTGTTGTAAAAAATTTGGGTTTTTTTTTAACAAACTGGGGAGCGCTCCTGCTGAATTCATGTAAAATAAAAATACACCATTTATACATAAAACAAGGCAATTGTAGCTTTGTTTTTGAAGCATTACAGGTATCTCTCACTTGTGGGACTTCTTCCCTCTGCAGGTGTCCTGCAGGAACTGTTCTCACTTGTCTCCTGTCTCTGCCACAGGTGTGAGGCCGAGAAGCTCCGCGAGGAAAACGCCGTCCTAAAAAACGAGGTGACTTTATTAAATGAGGAAGGGAGTGCTTCCAGCCTGAAACTGAGGGAGCTGAATGGATCCAGGGAAGAAATGAGGTGAGAATTCCATGGGGAATGCACCCTGTGATGCCTTCAGGCTGTTGTGTGGCTCAGCCACAATGGGTTCATCCCTTCTCTCCAAGCTCCTTCGTGTGTTAGGTGCTGTACAAATCCAGAATGGGGTTATTTCATGGTGCTGTTGGAAATCCAGCAGGTTGACAGGTTATTCCTCATCCTTTTCCCTGCCCCAGCTTGTCCTGCCAATCCCCAGAGCCAGGCAGGGGTTTAGCTGTAGGCATTGAGGTGACCCAGTAACACACATGAGCACAGGACTGACTTAGGAGCTGACCTGATGCAATTATTTGTGCTTCAGCAAAGGCAGGGAGAGGCTCATCTGGCAGATGATTCCAGTGGTTGGGTCTTTGGCAAGTACAGAACCATCCATGATCCTGGGATTATTCTTCCCCTCTAGGAAAAACCCACATGGGGCACCTTGAGAGGCTGAGCACTTGCCAAGTTGATGCAGAACAGGGATGCTGAGCAATAAATAAATAAACATCCACAATTACCATTTCTGGTGGTGTTAACAAAACCAGCTCATTTTTGGAGTCATTAATGTTGAAAAAGACCTCCAAGATCATCAAGTCCAGCCATGAACCCAGCACTGCCAAGGCCAGCACTGACTGTGTCCCCAAGTGCCACATCCACATGGATTTAAAATCCCTCCAAGGATGGGGACTCCACCACTGCTCTGGGCAGTGAAGAAATCTTTCCTAATACCCAATGTAAACCTCCCCTGGCACAGCTTGAGGTGATGTCCTCCTGTGCAATCTTGCAGTGGTGTGTATTGATAATTAATTTCAGTGTTAATGAGCTTTCATTTTTCCACAGGCAGAAGATAGAGGCTGTGAGAAAGGAGAAAGTGGCTGTGCAGAAGATGGTGGACAACCTGAAAAAGCAGGTGTGTGGCTTGAGCCCAGAACCTTCTCTGTAGAAATCATCACTGCATCAAAGCTGTTCCTGGGATAGCCACAAACACAGCAGAAAATGAGCATTTTATAAATTTAAACATTTTGATAACTGTTTTATTTCCCCTTTGGGATTGATTTGAGGCTTGCTTGACCTGCTCATAAGAAAAAGCTATAATTGTCCAGCTTACAGGCTTGAGAGCACTTTCCACAGTCAACTTGGAAAGTTTTTCGTAGAAATACAAAATTTAAATATTTGGTTTTCTAGTTTTTGTGTGATTCTCTGCAGTAGCCCATGGGAAATAGAGATTGTGATTCAACCTCTCCTCATTTCCCAGCTGGCTTGGTCTAGGAATGCTGCCAGTTGTATCCATGTGGCTGCTACCTTTATTTTAGGGGTGGCTTGTTATAATGGGTGAAATAAAAGGATTAATTACCTTTTACATCCATGTTATTTTGGTATTGTTTAGGAAAATACTTGCTCAGAATAATCTCCTAGAATAACCCTCAAAATCCACACCAGCATGGCAAAGTGTGCTGTGTTGGGTGACTGATATGACTGGTCTCTAATTAAGGCCAATTATGAGAAATTACTTGTTTGGAGTCACTGTCAGTGAGATTTGTCAGATCTTTAATGGCCTTAATAGAAAGGAAATATCCAAAATCTGATTTCTGTTGTAAATCACTGCTGTCCCCACTCAGGTGGCTGATCTGAAGACCAGGAACCAACAGCTGGACTCTGAAAATACAGAACTCAGCCAGAGGAACTCCAAAAACCAAGCAGATGTGCAGGATCTCAATCAACAGCTGGCAAGGGTGCTCAAGCAAAAGGAAAGGGAGGAGGGGAAGTGTACCCTGGAAGAATGGGAAAAGGAGAGGCTGCTGCTGAAAGAGGAACTGGAAAACTCCAAAATTGAGGTACAGGATTTGGTAGGACAGCTGGACTTTAGGGGCTTTGGAATTGGCATCCCTGTCCTGGGATGGGATTTCAAAGCTGAGCTTTGCTAAGTGCTGGCTTAAACACAGCAGCAGCCAAAAGCCAGGAGGGGAAAAATGTGCAGGTTTGTCTTGAAAGCACAGCTTAGTGATGGCAGATTTTTCCCTGCACTTCCCAGCATGGCTGTTGTTCATCCAGTGCCATCTCAGCTCTATCCAGTGGCTCCAGCATCCTCTGCTTAAACCTTGGTGCTCTGTGAGTGTCCTAAATTGAAATCTGAGCCTTTTATTTCTTGCAGTCATCAAATATGGTGTCGTCCTTGGAGATGGATTTGTCAAAAATGAAGGTTCAAGCTCATCTGCTGGAGCAGGAGAACCACATCCTCAAGCAGGAGCTGGAGAAGACAAAACAGGTAAGGCATTCTATTGCCCAGAGGAGCTGTGGCTGTCCCTGGATCCCTGGAAGTGTCCAAGGACAGCTTGGAGCAACCTGGGATAGTGGAAGGTGTCCCTGCTTTTTCCAGAGGGGTTGGAACTTGATGACCTTTAAAGGTCCCTTCCAACCCAAACCCTTCTGGGATTCTATTTGAGTGCCATCAGATTAATTTTCACCATCTCCTAATGGATGAAAATTAAGAGGTGGAAATAGTTGATTTCTTTAAAGAAAGGTTATAAAAGTAAGGGAATGTATCTCCTCTTGAAGCAGTTTCCAGGTGCAATGCACAATTCTTCAAATAAGGTTGGGTTCACTTAGGCTTTGCCAAAAGATTTTAGGGAGTAGTGGATCTACAAAGAGAAGCTTTAGTCAAGATAAAGATTTAAAGCTCTAATTAAGGAATAGACAGGGCAAATGGGATCCACAGGAGAACATTTCCCTGTGCCACTGGAGATAACCCATTTTAGCTCCATTTAAGGAGTGAGCTGTTCCAGCATGTCCTGTCAGGGAGAATTCCTGTTGCTAAACCCATCTTGGAGATAGGGGAGTCTCACAAGGATAATTTCCTGGAGAGCTCTGTTATCTCCTGTACAAGCACAGTTCAATTGGCTGTAAATATATGCTAATAAACACAGATAATGAAGGCTTCAAATGAGTCAGTTCCCTGATTAGGGCTCCACAAAGTCATTTTCTGCACAGTGTAAAACACTCAGTTGAGGCACCCAGTGCTCAGGGTAGATAATGGTCTTAAAAAGCAAAAGCAGCTGAGGCCTATTCAGAAAGGAGTGGATTGTGGCTGGAGTGTAATTACAGGAGATGGAATGAGGAAAGGCAGTGATAAAGCACTGGGGCAGTTGGGAAAAGGATTGGAAGTCAGCAGTGCAGTGCTTTTCCCTCTGTGTGTTTTAACACACAGTGATTTCCATGGGATATTATGGAAAAATCCTTCCCTGTGAGGGTGGGGAGGACCTGGCATAGGCTCCTGGATCCCTGGAAGTGTCCAAGGACAGCTTGGAGCAACCTGGGATAATGGAAGGTGTCCCTCCTGATTCCAGAGGGATTGGAATTTGATGGCCTTTGAATGTCCCTTCCACCCAAACCATTTGGGCATCCCCTGATTTTCTTGCCAAATTCTGTGCCAGCACAGAAATGCAACTCTGAGGGGTTTGCTTCCCACAGCTGCCCAGATGTCCTGATCTCGCTGACCTTCAAAATGAAGTTTCAAGTTTAATCACTAAAAATGAAAAGCTGCAGAAAGAGAAAGAAGCCCTGAGTGAGGAGCTGAACAGATGTATTGATAAGGTAAGAAAGAACTGCAAATCCACATCACTGTGTGCTGTAAAGGGCTGTTAAAATTCCTATACCATTATCTGCATCACCATAACCTGTAAATCTTCTCTGGATGATTTTTTCCTCACCCTCAAGCCAGATAAAGGCTTTAATTGCCACTGCCTGGATTTGTTTTCCTAGCTGGTCTTAGAGAGGAAAGCTTCAATTCTGGAGCACAGCTTTACAGTAATTTGATTATGTAGAAAATTCCAAACATTGCAAGGAAGAGAGGCCTGGATATAAATACTGCAGCAGGACAAGGAAGACAGTGTTCTTGGACTTTTATTGCATCTCTAACCTACTGTAACTCTGAACTGGAGCACAGCAGTCTGCACACTGTAAATAATAATCCCATTGTGTGGAAATTCAGGGAGCTGAGGAGCTTTTTGCTGTCCTGCATTTTCCATCCTTCCTTAGCTTTAACTCCCTCTAGGGTAACCCTTGAAGTAAAATTGAGCTAAAAACAAATTCCTGAGTGAGGATTCCTGATGTAATCTTATTGCAGGTAGCTCAGGTCAGCTGCCTGGAGAGTGCAATTGGCAGCTTGAAGCAGGAGCAGAAATCCTGGGAGCAGCAGAGTCAGGCACTGAAAGCACAGCTCAGCCTCTCCCAGGACAAGGTATGAAACATTGATTTATGTTCTGACCCTGATGAAAGCATTTTGATCATCTCTTGTAGTGCTTTTTCTCATGAAAGCCCCCTCCTGATGCCATGCAGCTGAGAATGGCTGCTTTGAGGGGCTTTCAAAGTGATGTTCTTAAAGGACAAAAGGAAACTTGTTAAACACAAGGAATTATTTTTCTCTCTACAGCCAAGTTACTTTTGCCAATTCCCTCTGCCTGATGATTCCTAAAATGCTGCAGAGACTCTGCTGTTGCTCCTCTGTCCTGGTGCAGGCTCATCCTTCCCCAGGCAGGGATTGGGATGAAGTGGTTCCCTGGAATGGGATCAAGGGGTTCCCTGCTTGGCTGAGCATTCCTGGAGTAGGAAGAATTCCTGCCAGGAAGAATAAACAATTCAAGGGAAAGCTTCTTTCCAGCATATCACAGTAAATGCTCAGGGCTGGAAGATGTTTCTGGTGAATGCAGCATTGTGGCTTTATTCAAAGTGGGTGGCTGTGAGCTCGGAACAGAAAGTTGGAAAATCATTTGGAATTATAGAGTTTTAAGGATAGAAAATCACTCTGAGTCTAACCATTCCCCCAGCACTGCCCAGGCCACCACTGTCCTGTGTCCCCAAATGCCACATCCACCCAGCTTTTAAATCCCTTCAGGGATGGGGACCCCACCACTGCCCTGGGCAGCTGGGCCAATGCTCAAAAACCCTTTCCATGAGGAAATTTTCTCTAGTATCTAATCTAAACCTCCTCTGATACAGCCTGAGACTGTTTCCTCATCCTGTCCCTCATTCCCTGGGAGCAGAGCCTGACCCCCTTCAGCTCCACCTTCCTGTCAGGGAGTTGTAGAGAGCAATAAACTCAATTTAACATTTTCAAAGGAGGAAATCAACGTTTTAACTTCACTCCTTCCATCAGAGATCCTAAATACCTGGGATAGCTGATCCACACAGGGAATCTTGATCCAGCAAAATCCAAGCTGTGCTCCTGCTCTTTCCAGGTTCAGAGCCTCAATGAAACTCTGCAGAGCACCAACCTCCAAATGTCCCGGCTGAAATCCGACCTGCAGGTGACACAGCAGGAGAAGGAAAGTCTGAAACAAGAAGTGATGGCATTGCACAAACAGCTGCAGAACACCAGTGAAAAGGTAAAGGCTTCAGCTTTCTCAGGAGGTAGCTGTAATTATTGTATATTTGATATAATGGGCAGGTTTTAAACTGGTTTTTAAAAACTATTTTAAGTGTTGAACATGGAGAGGCAATGTTCAACCCCTCTCCTGCGTCTCCATTCTTCCCTGAAAGAAACCTTTTGCCAATAAAACCCCCAAATCTGTGGACAATGTATTGATTTACACCTATCAACTGTAAAAATTAAACCAGCCATTGGCAGAGGATCTAATTTTCAGTGTAACTTAGGTTTGAAAGGTAAAGCATTATTGGATTTAATGTGCAGATTTTAAGCTGATTTTTAAAAACTGTATTTCAAATGTTGAACGTGGACAGGCAATGATCACTCTCTCCCTTGAGTCTCCATTCT
Organism: Peucedramus taeniatus; assembly: GCA_013400575.1. NCBI lineage: Eukaryota > Metazoa > Chordata > Aves > Passeriformes > Fringillidae > Peucedramus > Peucedramus taeniatus. The sequence continues at coordinate 291,805 of WBNO01032636.1, forward strand.
TCCCTTAAAGAAACCTTTTGCCAATAAAACCCCCAAATCTGTGGACAATGCATTAATTTACACCTATCAACTGTAAAAATTAAACCAGTTATTGACAGAGGAGCCAATTTTCAGTGTTACTTGGGTTGGAAAGGTACAGAATTACACCAACCTCTCAGCTAATGAGGATTTGTAACTGAAGGAGGTTGTAGACAGCAGTCTTGGGATTGCTGTTATGAATTCAGTTACTAATTTGGCTTGTTTGCCATGTAATTAAGGAATATTTAATGTCCACGTGGAAAAGAGGCTGTTTCAGAATTGTACCACAGGAGCTAAATTACAGCTATTAATGCATAATATATAATACTGAGTTCTGTTTGGCTCTAAAGAGAGCATAAATTGCTTTTTTTGTGTTGCTGAACTCTGTGCCCTCCTTGTGCACACAGCTATTATCCATGATTTTAGCAGAGGGAAGCACTTGGGATTTGCACATTGGATTTCTTAAGGGAAAGCAGTGAGTGGGCTGGGAGGGAGATGGGAATGCTGCAACTTTGGAGCCTGCACTTGGTGAAAATCCACCTAAAACCCACCTGAATAGAGCAAATGTCTGCTTCTTTGTTGAAGGCCTAACCCTGCAATTCTGTCTGTCTTAAGAACCTGGTTCTGGAAGTGGCTGTGCCTCCCTCAGGGCTGCAGGACCAGCAGGGGCTGAGCCACTGGGATGAGCTGGAGCAGGAACAGGAGCAGAGGCTGCTCAGGCAGGAGAATGAGAGGCTGCAGAGGGAAGTGCAGAGCACTAAAACAGACCTGGCTCACTCCAGGGAAAAGGTAACCTGGGCAAGCTGGCAGATCATGGGAGGGCTGGGTTGGGAGATCTGGAGGTTGCATAGATTGCAATCCAAGCAGGTTTTGAATATCTGCAGAGAATGAGACTCCACAGCACTCTCAGGATATTTCTTTTCTTTAAAAGACAATCCTGGTAGTCTTTGTCCAAGATTTCAGTCCAACTTCAAGTTAACAAAAAGATTCTTAATATTCCTAACATTCTTCTTGTGCAATTTCTTGGCTCACAGTATTAAGTGGATTATGGGGAGGATGAAGGGAAAGAAGGCCAAGATGTCAAAAATATCCCAGAGTTGCTCAGAGAAGCTGTGGCTGCCCTTTGATCCCTAGAAATGTCCAAGGCCAGCTTGGACAGGACTTGGAGCAGCCTGGGATAGTGTGAGGTGACCCTGCCCATGGCAGGGGTAGGATGGGAATAAAAGTCCTTTCCAACCCAAACCATCCTGGGATTCTGTGATTCCAAAATCAGCTGGTATTTTAGATGAAGTGGAACTATCTGGAACATCTTTTCCCATTTGTTCATCTCTGATCTCCTCAGATCCGACAGCTGGAATCCACAATCCTTTCCCTAAAGCACCAAAAGCATCAAAGCCAGGCAGGGATTGTCAAAGCCATAGAGCAGGAGAAGCTGAGCTTGAAGAGAGAGTGTGAACAGCTTCAGAAGGAGCTGTCATCTGCAAACAGGAAGGTGAGTTTTGGGTGACAAACACACAAATCAGTGCAGTAGTTTCCATCTCTCAGAAGCTCAAGGGATAAGCTGTATTTTAAGTGTTGAATGTGGACAGGCAATGATCAATCCCTCCCTTGAGTCTCCATTCTTCCCTAAAAGAAACCTTTTGCCAATAAAACCCCCAAATCTGTGGACAACTAATTTACACCTATCAACTGTAAAAATTAAATCAGTTGTTGACAGAGGATCTAATTTTCAGTGCAACTTGGGTTTGAAAGGTGCAGAATGACACCAGCCTCTCAGCTAAGATAACTTTCTTCTTCTGCTCTGGATTTTGTGCTCTTTGCCTCTCACAAATCTGTGTCTGAAGGAGCTGACAGGGCTCTGTGCATCTGCTGAGACAGCTCTTGTAGCAAAGCACTTGTCCAAATACTTCTGGTTTTTAGACTTGAGTTGTCTTGGTATTCAATGGTTCATGAGGGGAAAAAAACAGATAAAATGAGAAATTGCTGCTTTTCTAAGGAAACTTTTTGTCTCTGATAGATCAGTCAGATGAATTCTCTTGAACGTGAACTGGAAACCAGCTCAGAAAATGAAGGGCTGAGAAAAAAGCAAGTCAAGCTGGATGATCAGTTAATGGAGGTACTTCTCAATCAGTGCTGGCTGTGGGCCTTTATTGCTATTTTATTGAATTTATTTTATTTTAGAACAACTTACAGATGTGTAGCAACAGAGAAAACTAATTGAAACTAGGATTAACCTCTCCTGATGTTTAAGCTCCTCTTTCATGACCAAATTGTGTGGCAAACATCCTGCTCTCTGAAGCATGCTTTGCTGAGTCATAATTCACATATGGCTTCAGATATAAAATCAAATAGCAAAGAAATTTGTTTCTGTACTTGAGGCAAGGCTGACACTTCCCTCTTCCTTCCTAAAACATGTCACCTCAAATTTCCTATCTAATATTTGTGTGATGCTGCTCTTAATGTAGAAACCTGTTCTTATTTCCCCTGTGAATAATTTGCTGAATTTAAGCTTAATATTATCCAAATCATGAAAAAATATCAATTTACACAGCTTACTGTTAATTTAAAGGCACAAGTGAATACTTCAGTGGAGATTCTTCCAAAAGCTGCTGTAAAAGTTCTGCTGGAGATAGATCATGCTGGAGATAAAAATTTAGGAGTCCCTGGTTATAGGAATGGGCAACTTAACTGTGCTTAGTGTGTCCCAAACCTCCAAGTTCTCTCTCAGTAGTCTTGCCTAAATTTGATGTCCTGGATTTGCATTTAAAACATAATATTAAAAAAAAAACCTACAATTTTGACTTGTTCCATAAGTCAAAGCATCTTTTAGATGAAGCTTCTATAACACTTCATAAATGGCTTCATGTTTTTCATCAAATGGGAGCCTTTAGGCTGAAAATCCTATGTAATTAGTAATAAAGCTGTAAAAACCTAATTAGGAAAGATGAGATTTTGACAAGTTAATGAAAAGACTGCTTATATTCCCTGTGAATTTATTTATATAGTCTTAATTAAGCTTTGGGAAAAATGCCAAACACTTAAACCCATGAACACCCAGCCTGGGATTGCCTTTTCTCCTGAAATGTGTATTTCAACCATGCAGGGTTTTGTTCCTCCTGGTAACCTTTTCCCAGCAGGTGTGTACAACATTCACTCAGTGATTTGTGACTTCTAACTCTCTCTTTTGTGCCTGTTCTCCTTTTGTCCATGGCTAACCTGGCTAGAACTCAGTGGTTGGAAGTAGCAGAGAAGGGGGCAGTTCTCTCTCTGAAATAGTGTGTGAAGGTAGAGCAATCATTTTTAATGTACCCCCATAGCATGGAGAAAACACTCCTTCATTTTTTTATGGATTTTATTTCTTTTTATTCCATGCATCTCTTGAGTAAAGAAGCCACTATTCATTTCAGTGTCAATTCTGGCCAGCTGCACCAGGTTCTTTGTGGTTTGTGCTGTGCAGTGTGATTCTGTACCCCAAGGAGCTGCCTGTTCCTGAGGGGCTGCCCTGAAAATGGAGAGAAATCACCCCATGGCTTCCAAAAGAATTAAAATTGGAAGTGAGAGAATGAAAAGTGGCTTCCTGCTACCCCATTGCCTGTGAGGCTTGAAGGTGTTTGCATATTTACCTCTGGTGCCTGCATGCTTTTCCACCAGACTGTCCAATGTTTCCTTAAATTAATTAATTTCTGATCCCACTTGGCATCATTCTGATAGTTTAGCAAGCTCATGATTGTTCCATTTTCTTCCACAGATGAATACAGCAGGGCTATATTGTTTCCATTGTTGTTTCATTAGTAATTATTTTTAAGATGCTGTTAACACTAATTGACTGTTTCCTCATTAGTTACTCGTGTGCTTCACAACATGACAGGAACCCTGAAAGAAATCCCACCCAAAGCTCATTATTTTCACTGTTTATATTGCCAGGAAAAGAACAGCTCCTGTACAGACAAAGAGAACCCCTAAATAGCTTTGAAAAGTACAAATAGTTTTATTTTAAAGTATTTATAAACCTATTTTCTGTTTACCTGGGCCAGCAGAGATAGGGATGGGAACAGGGCCAGAAGAGCTGGACCATTGTGAAAAATATTTACAGTTAGAGATGAAGTCAAGAACTGAAATATTATCCAAATTGATAATTTTGCCAGTTGTGAAAGGAAAATGAAAATCAGTTGTAAAAGGAAAATGAAAATCAGTTGTGAGAGGAAAACTAAAATCACCAAGATAATCTTACACACCTTTTCCTAAGGGAACAGAGTAATGGTTTTAAGGCAACAGGACCTTTATGGGAAGAAATTATTAATGCTACACAAATCCCAGCTGCAAATGAGTTTGTCTGAACTACCAGGGATTTCTACTGTGCAGTTCTGGTCCTTTTTAGTGTAATGAACTCTTCCAACTGTGAGTTACTTACCTGGGTTTTCTTTAGTCTGGAAAAATTCTAAATTATTTCATGTGACTGTCTCAGCTCTTAATATCTCCACATTAGGAAATATCTATAGGGTGTTATATACTGAATTTTGAAGGTAATATCAGAGATAAATGTTCCCTCTCCACCCTAAAGACTAGAAATAATCTGCACAATAATGAGCACAACTTCAGCCTTCCCCTTGAAATGGGAAATTATTGTTACTTAAAGCTCACCAACTAAACTTTGATAGGAATTCATCAAAAATTCAGAGATTTTATAATTCAGGCCTGAAATGATGAATCAAAGCCCATCTTCCTTTGTGTGAAATTCCATCTTTTGTCACCTTCTATCACCGAGTGCAGGCTTGTTTGCCTTGCACAGGAGAAATCTGAGAGCAAGCTGCTCCTGGGGCAGCCCTGGCAGAGGGAGCAGGTGCTGAAGGTTGGGATTTTGGGTTTTGCAGATGCTCCAGTCCGGGGGGATGCGTAGCCAGAGCTCCCAGCAGCAAGGCTGTGCCACGGTGCCCAGGGAACAATTCCTGCAGCTCCAGCAGCAGCTGCTCCAGGCAGAGAGGAGGAGTCAGCACCTCCAGGAAGAGCTTGAGAACAGACCCTCGGGGACAAACATGCAGCAGGTAAGGCCCCTCCACCTTGAAGTGAAAATTTTTAATGTATTTGGTTTAGTTGTCTTGGGTTTTTGGTTGTTTTTTTTTTTAATTCTGGTGAGATCCGTTCTCTGTTTATGCCAGTTCAAAAATGAAATTTCATGGCAGCAAGGATATGTGCAGAAAATGCTGGTTAGTATGGTTAGCCTGAGCTTCATTCTGAAGTCCTCTTGATTCTTTTGAGATCAAACCACTCCCATGCACATTTAACTGGCTTTTCTCCCTCTGCTCCATGTGCAGTAAGTGTTTATAGAGGCTTTTTTTTTTGGTTCTTTACCTCATAACTGTGTCTGGAGCTATTATTTTTAAAATACACCACGCCAGATGTTGCACAGGCATCCATCACATGAAATCCTAATTTGGGCTGTTGCTGTCACATGGAGTTGTGTCAGTTGTAGCAGAGCAGAACACAAATTAATCCTTTTTTCTAAGGTTTTTCCTAATCCTTTTTCTTCCTGATTTGGCCATGAGACAAGACACTGTTACTGTTGTACAGAAACTTCAACATTGGCATTTCTGAGGGAAAACCAATTCCAAGGAAGATGAATTCATCCACTGCCCATGTTGGGCAGAGTCACTTTTAGTGTTAATGTTTTTACCTTGTAAAACTGAATTATAGGCAGTAGAAAGGTTTGCATCTGCCATATAAAAATTGCTAAATGTCCTTTCCTTCAAAAAGTGATTGGATCTCTAAATCTCTAAAGCCTTGGCTCAGGCCAAACAAGGTCTTAAAATAATATTGCAACTTTATCTTATGATAAAAGATAAAGCTCTTAGTAACCTTAATGTATATTTACTATTTTATCTATTTTAGATTAGATATTTTTTTTAGATTAGATACTTATTTAGATTTACACTTAGATTAGACAAATAAATTAGATAAAATACTACTAGCTATTTATTCATCTGGCAGAAGGAAAAATACACCCCTCTTATATTTTAAATTTAGATTGCAATTATACTTTAAAATAACACCTTAAAATAATAATAATACCAAGACTTTGAAGCTCAAAAATCTCTTCATATGGTAATAAGTATTCCAGAGAAAAAGGTATTATGGAGAGAGTATAGCCAGTAACCAGTTTTTAAAGTATCCAAAACTTGGAGTAAAAAAATTAAGAAAGGCATAAAATCAAAATGTTCCATAAAAAAAAAAAAAGGCAAATAATTTCAGGTTAAGTAGAAATAAATTAATTGTAAGGTTCCTTTTCAGAAGTGCATCACCACAGGCTGATGTACTTGTTCCCATACCATGGGGAGCAAAATATGCAGTTTAATTTAAAAATCAATCAAAACCATACTGCAGCAGTGGCAGCTGCAAATGAATGTGCTGGGATTGCATTGGGAGTGATGAGTTTGTAATTTGGATTTTGGAACAAAATGCAAATGAGTTGCATCCTGGAACTTGCAGTTCTAGAGATGAATTGCTCCTGCATTTCCTGGAAATGCTTTGTGAATTTAAAAATACTTAGTCCTTTAATTTTTTTCCTTTCTTCCTTAAAATGAGTGGATATTCTGGTTTATACCACCCCTTTTCTAAATCATTATTAAAACCCTGCAGTTATAAACAAAGCCAGATTTGTCTCCACTCTGTAAGCACCTCCTGCTTGAATCTCTGTTGATCTTTCTTTGCCATCCTGATTTTTAGGATTTAACATTTAGTTGAGCTCATGTCCCTTTTAATGTCCCCTTCAGCACCCTGCAAACTTCCATCCTAATCCCTCTCCACCATCCTTTCACCAGTGAGTACAAGGTCAGGTTATCTCCCTGCTTTCTGTGTAAAATGAATCCCTTAGTTCTGCTGCTGCTTTGCATTTTGCAGCTTTTTAAATCCTGTGTAATGAGGTATCCAAAGTTATCCTCTTTTTTTTGTTTGCTTTGTTTTAATTGAATTATTTTGTGTTTATCCTGCTTTGCAGTTTTCATTGCTTTTTGATCCTGGTTGTCTGTGGTTTTTCATTCATTTTACAGTCAGTCCTGAGTTATTTTCATCCAAGGGCTGCTGTTACATGTTTAAATTTCACTCAATTAAATCAAATTATACCTCCTGAGCTGTTTGTACTGTGTTAACCTGTCTGGACTCTTCTGAATTTCCAATGATTGTTTCTGCTGTGTCCAGTGCTGTGATTACCTCATATTCCTTTCTCAATAACCAAATTTGGGAGCCTGTTAATTACCCAATATTCCCCAAAGTTTGCCTAGCACTGATTAATATTTGAGTTGCTCAGTTCCCCTTTGTACAGCTCTTTATTTCAAATTTCATATCACCTCTGACCAGCTGCTTGTTCACTCTGAGGGAAAAACAACAAGGTTTGATATAGAAATGCAAAGTTCTCAAAGGAGGGCCAGTTTGGCTACATTTTTCCCAAATGCTTGGCAATCTGTGAGATTTTATATATATATTTTTAAAAATATATATATTATATTTATATATCATGTTTGGCTACATTTTTTTCAAATGCTTGGTGTTCTGTGAGATATTATAGATATTTTATCTATATATATATATTTAAATATATGTATTTATATATAATGTTTGGCTACATTTTTCCCAAATGCTTGGCAGTCTCTGAGGTTTTATATATATGTATGAGATTTTTGTTATAAATGAGATTTTTAGAGAGGAAGAGAGGAGGATTTCCTCTAAAAAAACTTTGCTAACTTAATCCCTACCACTGATCTTTTAAAAACCATGGATGAAACTCCTTAGATGTAGAAAATACCCCCTCAATCTCCCAGCTGTGTAGTGCTAATATTCAAATTTACACATATAAACCATAAGATACTCTGCATGTTTTTTCTCTTTGTGTGTGTGTATTTTATTTTTTTGTCCTGTGTTGCTTGCTTTGCTTGTATTGGTGATTTTTTTTGCTTGAAGTGTTCATGTTTTGAAGAAGAACCTGGATATCAGGGTGAAGTATTCCCACTTCCCTTCTTTCTCTAGGCCTTGCTACCGGAGCAGCGAGCAGTGCATGCAGATTCCTACCGGAGGATTGGGCACCTCTGACACCTCTGGCTGCTTTTGATCCCCTTCCTTTCCCATGATAAACACACAAAAACACAGAACTGGCATAAGCTGAGAAACTTGAGGATCAAATTCTTTTTTTTTTCCCCTCTTTTTTATCGTTTTTTGTCCCAAAAAAACAGAAAAAAAAAAGTTTCCGCAGTGTTATTTTCTTATTTATTTGTCTAGAAGCTATTTTGTGAAAGCTCAGAAGCTTCCAGAAGCTTTTTAAAATTTGTTACAAACGGGTTTTATTTATGTTATTTAAAATGTGCAGTTGTTCAGTATGGGAAAGAGCCTATTTTTCTCAAATGGTACTAATTTTATATGAGATTTGAAGAAAACCTGGGGTATTTATACTGCATTTTTGTATAAGATGTATAAACTTTTTAACAGGGAAAGATGACTTTTTTTGATGTAAATGAAAAATAAAATCTTTTTTTAAGCATAATGTCTCTTGTCTTCATAGAAATCAATAATTTCCACTTCAAGAAAGAACAAGTTTTAGACAAAATATTTATCTTTGATAATGAACATTGTTACATCAGGGCTTCTGGGAAATATTTGTGGTGGGGATGTACTAGAGTACAGAAACTCAGCTTTCCTTTAGCAGATGTACCTGAAAATTTAAGAAAATGAGGGAACTTCTACTGCTGTGGCCATAAAATAAAAAGGGCAAATTATTGTTTATTGGACAAAATTCTATTGTTTTTATTTTGTCCCAAACTAAGATTTTAATAAAATTTAATTGATTTGTTAGAATTTAATTAATTTATTTAATCCTAATTTTATTAAATTAGGATTTTAATACTTTAATAGTTCAGCAAAACACCTCTTTAAGGCCTGTGTTTTTTCTAGTTGGAGCCATGAACCATTTCAGCTGTTTGCTTGTAAAGATCTTTTTTTCTCCTATTTTTAATGACCTTAAAGCTGCTGCCTGAGCTGACTTCTCCCATTTAACATGAAATAATGTGAAGTGAGAATATTTAAGGCAAAAAAATCAGGGATCACAGGTATTGAGACCTCTCTATTTCTTCTTTTCCACATAATTACTCAGGGCTCCTGCAACCAATGGGAAGTGGAATAGTGAGTTCCAGGATTTTGAATTCCAATCAAATTCCATTAATTCAGAAAAATCTCCACTCTACCCACACAGTAAAACTGTTTTTTATGTGACTCTAATGTCAGCTTTTTCATAAAAATGAGTTATCACATAACCTCATACACAGGTTTGAGTTTCTGGTGCTACAGCAAGTAAAATGTTGAGTGAGCTTAAATCAACCCCCCAAGGGTTTTTGTAGGGTTTTAGGTGAGGAACTCCCTACCTGAAGCAGATTTTCATTTCTCCCCCTCCACAGGTGGGATAGGTTTGGGTTTGAAGGTGTTTTCTTTTGGGTTGGTGCTTTCTCAAACTTGATCTCCTCAAATGACTGCCTAAAATTTGAGTAACAAACCAGCATTAAAATAAAGTTTCCATTTTCCTGCAGTCAGTGTCTAAAGTTCCTAAATCCAAACAAGTTCTTTTGTAATTCCTGATGTTTCTTATTTGTTTGGGAAAATTTCCCTCAGGTGTTGGTGTAAGAGTTTCATGACACAGAATTATGATGCTTTTAGTTACACTTCACCTTGCTGAAGAAAAAGAAGAAAAACTAGTTTAGGGTTATGAAAACTTAATCTAAAAAGATATCAAAAATGAAGTTTGGAATCCTACTTCTTTTGGATATTGCTCCATTTCAAGGGGTCTCTGGCTTGGGAGAGTTACATTGTCAAACATGACCTTATGACTTCACCTTATTTTTATTTTAAAACCATTAAATTAGCAATTTGTTTCCAACACTCATCAGAAATTTGGCAGCACCAAAGAACAAGACAAGGAAATTATCCAGATCTCTGAGTGTTACACACAGTACAGTACTTAGAATTTTATATAATTTTCCCTTGACTTGGTAATTTCAAGTGTAACTTGCTTGGAAAACCAGTGCAATGCTGAGAGTTTCCTTTAAGTGTTGTCATAATATTTTGCTTCAATGAAAGGTTTATTAATTTAATTGCCTCTAAACCAGACTGAAATGTGGATGGCCACGTATTTTCTTGAGCATAAACTGGAAAAACAAAATAGACTGGTGAATGGGAACTGATTTTTAAGTGATTTTTCACATAAATGTTGCTTTCCAGGAGGGTCATGAGCAGCTTCTAAAAAAGATGGAAGAGCGGATGATGGATGTGGAGCAGAAATTAAGGCTTGTCAAGAGGCTTCTCCAAGACAAAGTCAATCAGCTGAAAGAACAAGTAAGTGTTCTTGGATTTCCTCAAACCTTCCCCATTCCTTCTGTAAACCCCTAAGTGGGCAAAAGCTGCCAAGCTGTTGTTCAGAATAAAGTTAAAAGTGGTTTTATTTAATGCTTCTGAGCTCAACTACAGCAAAGTTCCCAAAACTTCATAAAACTCCAAATTGGGGACTGAATCCACTACTCATTAATTTCCTAAATCAAGAAGCAAAAATCAAATTTCAGCTGAGGATGCTAACTGGAAAAGTTGCTTAGGAAAGGAGGAGAAAATAATTTCCTGAGGAGAAAATATTGATTTCTTTGAGGCTTCCTGCCTCAAATTTATCCTTTGTTTGATGTGGTTCTGAGGTTTTTGGAAGTATCTCTGGGATCACTGGGCTTGTGGATTCTCTTGTGCACTAAATCTATCCTTAGAGGATAAATGCTGTAAAGGAGAATTCACCTGACAAGATGGATTTGAATCCCTCTGTTACCTACCCCATCTCCTTAAAAAACCTTTCCAATCTCAAAACTTTCACAGCACCTCTGAACACCCTGTGTTTTTAATGAGAGGAACTGGGTTTCACTTAACATTAAACTCTATAATATATAAAAATAACTTATAATTAACACATTCACCTACTTCCTCGCCTCCTTTGGAGTTTTTCTTTGCCATTTGCTGAGTGCCTGTGTCCCATTCCCACCCCAGCTTTCCAAGAACACCAGGGCAGATGCCATGGTCAAGGATCTCTACGTGGAGAATGCGCAGCTGCTGAAGGCTCTGGAGGTGACAGAGCAGAGGCAGAAAACTGCAGAGAGGAAAAATTATTTACTGGAAGAGAAAATTGCCAACCTCAACAGAATAGTGAAGAATTTGGCCTCCCCCTCCTTCAGCCCAGCAGCAGAGATCAGGTCATAGCAAAGCTGCTGAGTGTCACAGCCCCGTGCACTTTACTGAAATGGGAATATTTCAGCTTCTCACTGCGTTGCCTTTTTTACTGAATGAGTTTTAGCAACAAATGCCTCCCCAGAGAGCACAGAGCTGATTCCCAAACTGGATGCTACCAAAGGAGAATTTTGTTGGTTCCCAAACTGGTTTTCTGCTAAGTTTTGCCTAAAAGTAATCATCACTATATAAAAAAGCCCAAACTTATGTTTTCCTAGGTTAACCTATTTTGATGCCTTGGCTTTTGCTTAAAATCCAAACTCTGAATTTCCTGTACTGGATCTAGTCTAGATTGATCTAGTCTACAATCTAGATTGAAACAAAGGCCTAAAGCAAGCTCAGATTGTTGAACTGAAAACTTAACAGTATTTTCAGCTTTCTGAAATAGCTCCAAACCTAGAAATGCTGATGGGCCAGTCTTCAATGCTGTCAGCAGAAATGTTATTGAAGGCAAGACTTTGCTGGTATGGGCTGTGTCCTGTAAACTGATTCTGGTTTCTCTAAAGCAATTATTCATTAGGCTTCTGGGTTGTTCTTCATGGCTGTTTCTCTGCAGAGCTCAGAAAAAAAGAGGTTTATTTAAAATACAGAACTAGACTACTGCCTCCAACTAAGTGTGACAGTATTTCATCTAAAGAAATTTCCCAACTAGCAAATAAAGACTATTATTTCGTTTTTTTTAAAGCTGTGCTGCCAGACAACTCTGAATTGTAGAGGCCATACTGTTTTTGTATATGGAAATAAGTTAAACCAAGGAAGAGTCACTCAACAGAAGCAAAGATGGGAGTTTTGTTTATGTGATTTGTAAATTCAGTAGAGCAGTGCAGTGCATTTATTAAACAGCTGGCAGAAGAATGAAGAGGGGCACTTGGATGATTTTGTCATTGGGATCCTGTTGTTGGAACCCTCACAAACATGGAGCTTTTCCAGGAATACAGCATTTGCTCTGACCTGAGGAATCATTAGGGAAAGTCTTGTCTTTTGTGTTAATCCTAGTGCAGAATCTAAGTCTGTCATTCGTTGTGAAGAAACACATTCAGTGTAACCATGAAGAACTCAGGGAGTAACAGCCTCAATCAGCTTCCTTCAGCTATAAAAATGGGTATTAAAGTCAGCAGAGGGAGATAAACACACCTTAGGGAAAGCAGGACAAACCCAGTTGGATTTGGGTGAGCATTTCCTTGGTGCTCCTTACCCAACTTGCAAAGGAGCACCAAGGTTTGGGATGAGGCTGGTTTTGGATCAGTGGAGAAATGCAAATTTTTTGGGAACACCTTCAAGACAGAGGGGTTTGCCAGAGAAGCAGCTGGATAAGAGCCTGCCTGCTCAAGGGGGTGTGTGTTAGCCTGCCCTGCCTCCCCCAAACCAGTAAGCCACAATTAAACACTGCAAGTCAAACTGGGGCCACTCTGGAATACTTGAAACTGAACCTCTTTAAATACACGTGATTGAGGAGGGGGAGGAAGAGGTGTTTTGTCTCAGAGACCACTGGCAAGCTGATCATTCTGTCAGGAGCCAAAAGTCCTCCAGAAACTGGGGCAACACTGCCTGCAAGCTGTGGGGGAGCAGATGGAAAATGAGTTTTACTGTGTACTGATGTGGCTGAGAGGATGTTCCTGTGTCTCTGGGGTTACTTACCAATTTTGGAGGGTTTGTGGACTGAACTAGACACAGGAAGTGACCTTTTCCTCCTCCTTTTCCTCCTCCTTTTCCTCCTCCTTTTCCTCCTCCTTTGCCTCCTCCATTGCTTTGTGCAGGCAACAAAGTGGAAATGGAAATAGAATCATGGAAGAACATCATGTTGGAGTTCTCATAACTTATTTCACTGCTGTGCTCTTCTAAATGCATGTAGTGGAGATTTCTTCAAGTTGTCCCAAATTCAAGGATTTACAGATTTTTTCAGAGGTTGCAAAAATATTTTCACAAACTGGAAATGACTTAAATTGATAGAAACCTGAGGGTTTAAAAAGCTGAAGTAGTGATTTCTTGGTATTTTTATCACCAAGTGGTCTGAGTTACATGATGATAAATCTCTATGTGGGTACCAGGGCTGTGTGTTGGCAAAGTGGGAACTGAGCACACCCTAAACCCAAGCTCTGGAAATTAGCAAAGCTCCAAAATAATTCCAGGAAACAAAAGAAATGAGGTTCAGAACTGTAGTTGAAAAAAAAAAAAGTATTATCTAGTACATTTCAAGACTACTTCATACCTTGACCTTGATTTGCTTGTATCTGTGGCCACATTCTAAAAGGAAGGAATGAATATTTCACTTAAATTATTGTGCAATTACTTTCACATTGCTCAATTTAAAGGCTGGACTACTTAACTAATTCTTTTAATCTCCTGGTAGTTACCAGGCTTTTATAAACCAAACACAGACATTGCTAGAGCACAGCACCAAAAAGGGAGAAGCAGAAATGGGGGAAAGGGACTTTTGGCTTTCCCTTTCTCCCCTATCCTACTTTGCTCTACTTCTCTTTCACTGAACTTCAAAAAAAACCAACTTAACAGGAGAGAGGAGGAAAAGATCCTGTTGGTAAATACTTTTGAGGCAAAACTGCAGTTTCACTGGAAGATTTGTGTGGATTTATTCTCAGAAGTGCCTTTTGCCTTCCTGTACTGTACTGGCCACAGGACAATTCAGGACAATCCCTTCCCAAAAGAGGGATCCCAGAGAAAGGCAGAGCTGCTTCCACACGGGTGGAACGTTGCTCCTGAATTCATTGTGTCAGCTCAGAAGAGAAGCAGCTGTTTTACAAAGTCCAGGCTACTGAAAATAAGCATAGAAACACATAATTTATTAAGCATTTAGGGGTGTTTTGTGCATGAATGTGTCTCCTATGCAGAATAGGCAAAAACCAAAGTATTTAATGTTGTTGTTGCAGTCAAAAATCACTGAACTTTTAGGCCTTGTTCCTACAACAGGTCCTGCCAGGTCAGATATGAACTACTTCATTGCCAGAAGGTGTTTTAAATGTTTTCAGCTCTTACTTTATGAATCACTGTGAAAATAAAGGCACATAGACATTTCAGGTTGGGGGTTTTGGAAGGGGACAGACCCCAAGTTAAATAGAGGTGTACAAAATTCATGCAGTTGAAGTGCTGCTTGTCAATTTAGAATGATTTAAAACTCTACATTGTGGCACATGCTCCAAGTAGTACTTTAAATACAAGGAAAAACTGAGTTGTTTGAATTCTGCTTGGGGAAAGAAACAGGATTTTAAAATATTTAATTTTAGCCAGGTTATGTGTTAGGTACAGCAGGGGGGAACAGTCTGGATTGATCAAGAGTAAAATCCTTTTGTTTACTTCCAGCAAATGCCATCCCTGTCACTCAGGTTTTCCATCATTTACCTATCCAATCTCCTGTTCAGTGTTGTTTCATGACAAACAACTTCTGTATAAAAGAAAACAAATGTATATTTTTTTTTCTATTGAGTTTGTTTTGTTCTGGTGTAATATATTCTCCTTAGAACATCATGTAAAGCTGAGAGATGAAGCAACTGATACATTATTTATAATGAGCATAAAAAATACATTAATGTACGATGCATACTTGTGTCTTTTGTTTTTTATCCAACATGAAAATCATAGAATAATTTGGGTTGGGAGGGACTTACAGCCCATCCATTCCACCCCTGCCATGGCAGGGACACCTTCCACTATCCCAGATTGTTCCAGTTCCCATCCAGCCTGGCCTTGGACACTTCCAGGGATCCAGGGGCAGCCTCCACCTCTCTTCCCATGGATGTTGTAAATACTTCAGGTAGTATCTGCAGGTTTAACAAAGGCATACAGAATAATAAAAAGGATGGTTTGACAGCTCTGAAAAGGTAGTTTCTTGCATTATAAAATATGAAATTGAAGTGTAAAAAACCGACAGGTTATGAACACACCTTGGCTTATATTCAGCTGAAGTTGCATCCCTACTCTTCACCTTTATCTGGGAAGGATTGAGTGCTTGAATCATGGGGTGGGAAAGGCTAGAGGGGACCACAGAGGGTCCCTGGTCTGTCCTCCCTGGTCAAGCACTGCTGTGTCCAGTTCTGGGCCCCTCATGACAGGAAACGTGGAGGGGCTGGAGCGTGTCCAGGGAAGGGAACAGAGCTGGGAAGGGTCTGGAGCACCAGGAGGGGCTGAGGGAGCTGGGAAGGGCCTGGAGAATTCCTGAGGGAGCTGGGAAGGGGCTCAGCCTGGAGCAAAGGAGGCTCAGGGGGGCCCTTGTGGCTCTGCACAGCTCCTGGCAGGAGGGGACAGCCGGGGGGGTCGGGCTCTGCTCCAGGGAACAGGGACAGGAGGAGAGGGAACGGCCTCAGGCTGGGCCGGGGGAGATTTCAATGGGATATTAGGGAAAATTTCTTCCTGGAAAGGGTTGTCAGGTATCGGAAGGGCCTGCCCAGGGAGTTTGGATTGCCCATCCCTGGAGGTGCCCAAGGAATTTCTGGATGTGGCACTCAGTGCTCTGGGCTGGGTGACGAGGCGGGGGTCGGGCACAGCTTGGACTCGCTGATCTCAGAGATCTTTCCCAACCTCAACGATTCAATGATTCTTTCACTGTGGGGTTCTGTTATTGTTATTCCGGGGGTTTCTGTCACTCCGGGGTTTCTGTCATTCCAGGGTTTCTGTCACTCCGGGGTTTCTGTTCC
>WBNO01032636.1:307942-353451 GCA_013400575.1 Peucedramus taeniatus
CTTTGTGTGCGGCCGGTGCGGGTCCGGCGGGCCCCGGAGCTGCGCGGCCTTGGCGGGGTGAGGGGCGTGAGGGGGAGTTATCCCTGCGGCTGTGTGGGGCGGTTATTTCTCCCTGTAAATGTGTGTTTAATGCTGTTACGAGCCCTGGGAGATGACGGGGGGAAGTTAAAACTGAAAGGAAGCCCGAGTTTCTAAGGGAGCCGTGCACGCGTTGTTCCACCGGGTGCTCAGCGTGCCCGAGCTTGGTGGTTTTTGTGGGTTTTACGATTTCCTCGCCGCACGGTTCCTCAATTTCAGCAGGCCGGGCTTCGGGCAGTGCCCAGAGGTTGTTTTTAAATGAACCGAAGAGCTCTGAAGGTGAGGTTGGAGCTGCTTGGAGCAGCCTGGGGTAGGGAAGGTGTCCCTGTGGCACGGGCTGGAGCTGGGGGAGCTTCGGGGCCCTTCCAGCCCGAGCCGTTCTGCGGTCCCGTGAATCCGTGAGCCCGCTCTTCCCAGCGCTTGTTTTCCCCATCTTGGCGCTGTGGATTGAGATAACTGTCCCGCCAGGCAGTTGCATAAAATCCCTGCGGAAACAAACGCTCCAGGTCCTGTCCGTGACTCACCTGGGCTGCGCGGATCCTCCCGTGGCTCTGATGCCGCAGCCCTGTGCTCCTAGGGCTGGGCACAACGCCACGAATACACACGGAAAGGGGGCTGAGGTTTGGTTGTGTTGGTCTTTGAAGACAACCCGAGCCTGAAATGGGTTTGTTTGCCCAATAAATAAATGTATTGCTGACACCTTCTGGGGTGCGCCAGGTTTTGACCGTAAGTTGTAAGAGTTTATTAATAAAAGGTAATTAATAAGAGGAATGGCCTCATTCTAAATGAAAGTTATCACCTGTATTGATTTACCTGGAGGGAAGCTATTTATTTATAACATATTGAAAGTAAAAGTAGGGAGAGGAGGAATGTTTCACTTACTGGAGGGAGGCAGTGAAATTCTAAAGGAGAAAGTGAAATATCTCCCTGATAATTTGAGAACTTAATGCGTATGGAATGACATCGGTTTTTTCTGAACTTTGTGACTTTGGGATTAGTGGGGGCAGTGTGAATTCTGTTTCTATCTTGGATTCCTGTGGGCATTAACATCTTGTCATTCCCAGTTTGTAAGGACAACATTCCCAAAGAAGCAGTAGCCAAGATATGTGGATTTTCTTGACCCTTCCCATAGAGGGATACGAACCCTGACTGATGTAGCCACAGCACAGTGTGGGTGGTTTGGTTTGTTTTGTTTTTTTTTTTTTCTTGTGTGGTTTTTTTGATGTGTTTGGGGTTGGTTTGTTTCTTGCAGCTGCAGTTTTGCTGGCAGAAG
The DNA here is from genome assembly GCA_013400575.1 of Peucedramus taeniatus. Classification (NCBI taxonomy): domain Eukaryota; kingdom Metazoa; phylum Chordata; class Aves; order Passeriformes; family Fringillidae; genus Peucedramus; species Peucedramus taeniatus. The sequence goes on from WBNO01032636.1 coordinate 309,294, forward strand.
TGCTCAGTGGGCTCCTGGTGTGGGGTGTGCTGGTTTCTGCTGCACCAGGACACCCTGCAGCGTTAGCACCACATTGGCACAGGCGTTAGAGGTGCCTTCTTCCCTGAGTGAGGAGCACACTCCAGATTGTTCACACTCGGGACTTTATTTGGATTTTTAAGAGAAGGAACTTTTTGCATTGATAAAGTCCACTGGAATGTGCTGCTCAAAGTTAAAATTGGTAATTCAAGACCTTAAATTGAAGATACTGGATTTTAGAAATGGAAGGGAAATTAAAGCCACAATTTCAATGTTGATATTCCTTAAAAGAAACAGCTGAACCAAAAAACACCCCGTTATCTAATACATTCTATTATATAATAATATAACATGCTGAATGGCTTCTGCACGTGAATTTCCCAGTTTCATTGTGTAAGTCCCCGTGGCTGGTCCGATGCCGCACAGGCAGAGTTCTCACTTCTCCTCCGTGCTCTGTGGCAGATCTGATGCCTTCCTTTATCCGCCACGGCCCGACCATTCCCAGACGCACCGATATCTGCCCTCCCGACTCCGCGGCCTCTGCCTACGCCCCCGGCGGCGATGGGATCGTCTCCAGGAACCAGAGCTTCCTCCGAACTCCGGTGCAGAGGCCGCCCCACGAGATCATGAGGCGAGAGAGCAACAGACTGTCTGCGCCCTCCTACCTGGCCAGGGGTTTGGCGGAGGTGCCGAGGGAATACGGCTCCTCCTCGCAGTCCTTCCTGTCGGAAGCCGGCCCCGGGCTGGAGAACGGCGACGCCGGCGCCCGGGGCTATTACTACGATCATTTCTACGATGCCCAGAGGAGACGCCAGCTGAACGAGCGCCTGCACGAGGACTACAGGTATTATGAACACAACAGTGATCTTTTCCAGAGGATGTCCCAGAATCATGGGAGGCACACTTCAGGTAAGGATTCGTTGTTGTTTTTGTCGAAAGTCCGGTTTTGGTGAGAGTTGGGGTGCAGAGATGTGTCTGGATGATTGGGGTTGTGTTTGAGGACAGAGCTGCTTTTTCATGGCATTTCTGGGATTTGGGTAATTGGAATTGAGAGATTGTTCACACATATCCAGAAGGGAAAAATAGACTTAAACCAAGATTATTTTCTTAAATAAATGGAGTAAGGCCAAGCAAGTTTTGTTTTTTTAATGCCAGGCATATGTACATCTCCTCTACACATCAGTTGCTGGCTAGCAAGGAATTTTATTCATTGGGGGGCATCTCTGTTTTCATGATGTAGAGATAACCAACAGCTCTAAATTACAACATTGCAGCATTATTGTTACGACCATTAAATTTTAATTATCATCTTATTACTTAATTTCATTGTTTGAATTTGACCTCAATAATTAAAATAATTCCTTATAAATAGTCAGAGAGGAATGACTGCTTTGTGTAATTAGCAAATTGGCATCTAATTAGTGTTGAAATTGACTTCCTAATCCTTGATTCCTTTCTTTTAGCTTTTAATTTTGTTTGTAAATGTGCCTGTTCTCCCCTCAGTTTCAGTGGAACTTGCCTTTGTTTCCCAAAACAAAACAGCATAAGAAAAAAGAATCCATTAAATATTACTTTTCTGAAATATTTGACTCTGTATTTGACATTACAAAAGCTATGCCCAAGGAGGAGTTTGAAGCAAACTTTTCAAACCTGTAAATAATGTCCCTTCAATATGAAATACATTGTCACCTGTAATCTGTAAACAAAATAATAATTAGTGTCTAATAAAATAAATCTCCTGTCTAGAAAAAGAAATCTGCCAGGAAGAGCATCAGCTTTTAATGCTTCTGACCTCGTGTGTGGGGTTAGAACCTGTCAGTGCTTTGTGTTTTCTTCACCACAGAAACACTTCCATGAAAAACAGAAATACCAGCCAGGAAATTCTGAAATGCTGGGGTTTAAGGCCTGCTACTTGAATCCTCCTTTATTTTTCTAAATGTCAGTATATCTGATCTACCTGGATTTTGTGTGCAAGCCCTGCATCTCTGCCAGTTGTTGCTCATTTATCCAGCAGTCATTGAACATTTACCTGGTCCAGGTAACGAGCACTGGGAGTGTGTGCTGGGGTATTTTAGGGAGGAGAGGCAGGAGGGGAGGGTTTCACAAACCAGTCCTTCAGTTTAACATTCAGAACTGAACAGCAGCTGTGTCTGCTGAGGAGATTCCCAGAAACTGAGCTCTAGCTTGGAGTTTCATATATCACATTTTAAAAGGAGCTCCACAGCCATATTTTGCTCAATTGTAGCAACATCTTTTTCCTAAATAGATTTTTTTCCTGCTGTTTGTTGACCTTAGCCCTGGAAATCATAAAGGAGCTGCTCCTGTGTGCTTGGTTTGGTCATTCACTCTCATACTTTAACATTTCATATTTTGAACAAATTCTGCACAGGTTTTGTGATGGGTGAGTATTTAATCTCGTGCACTCGTAGGGAGAGACAAAGGTGAGCCTTTCAATTGCCAGTGTTTTCCCTTTCCTCCATTTTTTTTCATCTCCATATGAACTCTTAAAGTCCTCTTTTCCTTTTTCTTAAAGAATTATGTGGCCCAAAATAAGAAAATTTTAGGTTTTGTGACTTCCTTCATCTCACCCTTAAGCTTCTTTTTATTTGAACCATCCATTGCCTTCACACCTTCAGTGTTTTCCTTGAGTTACCCAAAAGTCTCTGTAATTCCTTGTTTCTTTCTCTTGCATTTCCAGAGCCTGTTGCTTTCACTGTCTTTGTCTAAATTACTTCTCTTTCCTCGTCTCCATTGTTGTTTCTCTTCACTGAGATGACAGAATTGCCTGATGCCTGCAGTTCCAAATGAAAAGTCTGTTTTTCAGCTGGAGTATGTAAATGCTCCCTTCTCCCCTTTCCCTCCTCTCCCACCCTCCCTCCAAAGGTGCCCTTGGTCAGTTCTGGTGTGTTTTGGGTGCATTCCCAAGGAAATGTTGCCTGGTGAACACGAGGTGTTCCTGCTTTGCTGATATTCCATGGTACTCACACTGAGGTGATTTTTGGGAGCAGTCTGGAAGTGAAGAGGTGCCTGTGAATTCCAGCTTTCATTCAAAACCGAAATTCTCCTCTTTGTAATTTGGAGAGAAGTTGCAGACATGTTCTTATCAAGACTTCAGAGTGTTCAGCCAAGTCCTTAGGGCAGTCCTGTGGTTTTGCAGCAGTTGGTGTTCCAGCATTGTTTTAGTGTCCTTCCATGGGCATTTCTCCTTCAAGTCACGTTTTCTCTCTCACTGTGCTTCACTTCTGCCATCTCCTCCTTTCCATATTTTCATTCAGTTTGTTTCTAATTACCAATTCAGTGCTGCTGATTTTCCTGACCAGTATTTTCAGTTGAGATACCTCCTAATTTTGTACGTTTAGCTACCTCTGTGGCATTTCTTAAATTTTTAATTTCTTTTTTTTAAATTTTATTTTATTATTAGTGTCCTTTTCAAACTTTTAATTCTAAGAGACTTTACCTGTCTTTCCTCGCCATCTCTTTCCTCTCTTCTAGGTTAAAGTTTTGGGGAGGTCTGTGGTTGAAGTTATACCTACAGTGTAGATTGGAACTAACTTGTAACCAAGACCTCAGAGTTATTTGTACCTGTGTGAGCGGTAAGCTGAACCATTCTTCTGTGTCTATGAAAATTGCTGAGCTTGAAATCAACACTGTAAAGGCACTTGCTGGTGGTGGATTGTGATGAGTTCACTGGGATGTCACAGGAGAAAAAACAATTTAACAGAGAATCCAGTGTGCTTTTGGTTCATCTGTTAAGTTGTACCCCTGAAAAATTGCAAATTTGTTTAATGCAAGAGCAAAATAAATACAAATTATGACATGAAACCCATTTAGAGCTGAAATAGCCATATTTTTATTTTTCTGTGTGTACACTTCTCATTTTTAAGCAAATGGCAGTTCCTGCCTTTTTCTTCTTTTGTGCTGATTTTGCAGGAATTTTGCAGCATAATTCTTGACACTTTCAGAGTTCTTCCTGTCATTTCCTATTTGTGAATTTGTGCTTGCTTGGAACGCCCCATTCCCTCCAACAAAAGAGGTGCTTGTGCTCAGGAAGTTCCTTCAGATGCTTTGGAGTGGGTTAGGAAGGCCTGGGACCTGCAGACCTGGCTAAACAGGAGAATTATTGGAACTTTTTGTTATTTTATTATTACTTACTCTTTTTAAATTAAACAGTTTGTTCATCTTCTCTTCCTGCTCTTCACCCTGCTCTGATGAGGGGAAGGGAGAGGATTTTGGCATCCTGAGAAAAGGCTCTCAGGACAATTGGGCTAATTAAAGACAAATACTGTTTTGTAAGATTTATTCTGCAACACTTGGAAATTTGGGTGAAGTCACTTGTGGGGAGTTCCTGGGCTCTGAAATTTCTCTGCATTTTCTAAAGTGGGACTTTCTCCTCTGGTTTTGCTCTTTCCCCTTTATGCTGGTGATGGGATTTCTCTGCTGCCCTTCCTACCTGCCCTTTGCTGGCCTGGAAATCTCTGCTCCAGAGGGCCTGGACTTCTTTCCAGGCAGGGTTCCCCCAGAAAAAACCTTTTACTGGGAAAGCAGTGACATCATTTCCAGTTCCTTTGTTCCTTCCTAAACACAGCTTCCCTGAGTGAAGAACACACTACAGACTGTTCACATTTGGGACTTTATTAAGGTTTTTAAGAGAAGGAACTTTTTGCATTGATAAAGTCCACTGGAATGTGCTGCTCAAAGTTAAAATTGGTAATTCAAGACCTTAAATTGAAGATACTGGATTTTAGAAATGGAAGGGAAATTAAAGCCACAATTTCAATGTTGATATTCCTTAAAAGAAACAGCTGAACCAAAAAACACCCCATTATCTAATATATTATAATATAATGTAACATTATAAACAGAATTACCAAATGAGGCTTGACACAGTTGAAAGAGACCTCTTGAAAAGGTTTTACAAATGCATAAATTTAAATTAATTGTTGACCATCCTTGAGATTTCATAGTGCCACTCCAGAGAGTGCTCATCCCTAAGCAGGGGAGAGGAGATATTTGGAAAAAAGGGGATATTTTAAACAACTCTGTTTCTTGGGAAAGCAGGAAGAATGAGAATTTTTGTCTTGTTACAGCTAAAAGAGTGTGTGAGCAAGAAAACCCTGAGTTACAGTGAACATGTTCAGTTTATCTTGTGGTAGGGATCACATCCTCCATCCCAGGAAAATCCCAAGTTTTACACCAAATGTTTCTATAAAAACTGTTCAGTTTTTCTGTGTGGGATACATAAATCTGGTGCCAGCCCCTGATCCAGGGAATGTCTCTGGTGCTTGCAGGAAAATCCTGCTGGAACTTTGGGCTGCTGGGAAAATGCTTTAGGGCTCAGACTTTACCTGGAATTTAAATGCAGATGTCATTCCTGCCAATTTGCCATGGAAAAGGCAGTCCATGGATTTGAGCTGTCTTGAAGTTTTCTTCTTTGGGTTATGCTTTGGAAAAGATCACATAGGAATTTACTCTTCCAAGTGTTGTTTAGTTGAAATTACACGTGTGTGTGTATATATATAAAAGTTAATTTTCCTCTTTTCTTACTGTTCAGAACTGTAGGAGGAGCTTTTTCTCTTATGTGTGTATCCATCCTCTCACAAAGGAACATCTTAGGTTTATCAGGAAAACCAACAGACAATTTCTTTTGATCTCTAAAAAATAATTGTATAGGAAAAAATGTCTAAATTGTACTAATTGTCAATTTTCATGCCACAGTGGTTGATGGCATTAAGGCCCTATGAATATCAACATCTTAAAACTTCCAGCACAGAGAATATTCCAGTTTAATCTGTGATATAAGAGAAAAAATGATAGTTACAACCATCAGTTTGTAAGTCTGGCCTTTGATTTCATGTCCATGGAATATTGTTCAAAACTGGTAATTTCTACTTCTGCACGAGTTTATTTTAATGGTTTGACTCTGCTTGTTCATATATGAAATGAAAATGGCAAAAGGAATGGATAAAATATTTGTGACCTGGTGTTATTTTTGTTCTTTGCATCTTGGAAATTAAAAATAAGCTGGCATTGGGAGAATCCATGTGTCAGGAAAGCTTTAGTGTAGAGGATGGCACCTCTTCCAAATGTTGGGAAGCATTAACCTTTAGTAAAAATAAATATCTGTGGATTTGAGGCCAGAATTTGAGCAGAAAGAACTCTAAGAAAAATACAGGGATGTGCAGGTTTTAGCAGTAAAGAGAAAAATACGGATTTTTTCCCCCCCAGTCAAGTTTGTGTGTTCAGATCTCCTGGCAGTGGTGATTTAACAATCACTGTTTCCACATCCATGAAATCACATCCCAGAGGTTCAGCTAATGGGGGAGAATCCTGGATTTGTTTAGCCCAAGCACAGCATTTTCAAGAAGCTGAAATGTTTCTATTGTGTCAGTGGCGTGAGGGGCTGATCCAGCTTCCCTGCCCCAGCCCTTGCAGAGGTCAGGAAGCCTCCAGGATGTTTCTTTTTCTCTGGAATTAAGGTCTAGGTTGTTCATTCCCAATTAAAGATGGACACAGCCATCAGCTTCCCTTTATAATGCTGACAAACAGGTAAGTACTGACACAAGAGGAAATCCTTTAAGGCCAGACAGGTCAGAACATGTCAAGGCTGGAAAAAGATTTATGGATATTAAAGTTTTTTAAAGGAGGATGTTTGTGAGAGGGTTTTTAATTTTTTTTATTTATCCAGTTGTTTTGCAGCCTTCCTGTAACTTTATTTTCAATTATTATAATATTCTGTTAGGATATAGCTCACCCAGGTTTCAGGCTGTCATTTTAGATGAGAGAGACTCTGCCTTTCCCTTCTCTCAGAAAATATCCACATAAAAATGTTATTCCTGAAGAAAAAAAGGAGGAGGGGGTGTATTCCTGTCAGTAAATGTGTGTGAGGAGGTTGATTTCTGACTTCTGGAAAAGTGGGAAAAGTGGCTCCCAAATGCCTTCTGCTGGCTGTGGGAAACAGTAACAAACTCTGGTGATAACAGGATTGAATGGATGCATTTGGTTGTGGGATGAAAAGATAATTGGAATTTTCATTAAAACTAGATAGTGTTGAACTGTGAGGGACTGGAGGGAACTCCTTAAAATGAATTGTAAAAGAGAGTTGAATTGAGCCCAGCACATCCAGGAGGTAGCAAATTCCCAGGGATGGAAAGAAACCTGCAAAATTCCTGATTATGTCACTGGGGGTTTGTGGTTGGGTGTCTTGGGGCTGTTTTTTAGGAGTTTTCTGTACTTGCTCATCTGGTTTTTATTTCATCCCAAGTGTCCCTGGGGAGGGATGGGACAGGAGCTGTTCCTGTAGGCATCTCTCACCATCCAGCTGCCAGTCTGTAAAAACTCTGTGTGTTACAACAAATCCCATATTTCAAAGAGCTGGTGAGCAAGCTTTAAATCTAGTGGTGGATAAATCCCAAATGTGCTCTGTTTCCAGGGAAAAGGTGGGAATTTAATCAGCTGCTAATTCCTGGCAGCTCTTGGACCCCAACCCTGCTTGTCCCTCCTCTCTTGTTTACCTCATCCTGTTGCTGGTCTTGACTGGTTCACCTAAAAAGCTTTGTTAGGACTCAGTGATTTTTCTGGATAGTTTTCATTTCTGACTTCAACTTTTTTGATGATGAACTTTAATTTTTTGGTTTTGTTTTTGTTTAGTTTAGTTTGGTTTCTTTCTGTTGTTGATGGGTGGTTTTTTTTTGTTGATAAATGAAGCAGCCATAATAATTTATTAACAGAAATCACAATTTCTGTAAATCTCTCCCTAAACCCCGATCTCCCTTTGTTTTAGGCATCGGGAGAGTTGCTGCTACATCTTTAGGAAACTTAACAAATCATAGTTCTGAAGATTTACCTCTTCCTCCTGGCTGGTCAGTGGACTGGACTATCAGAGGAAGGAAATATTACATCGATCACAACACCAACACCACCCACTGGAGCCACCCCCTGGAGCGGGAGGGGCTCCCGCCGGGCTGGGAGCGCGTGGAGTCCGCAGAGTTTGGGGTTTACTACGTGGATCACATCAACAAAAGGGCTCAGTACAAACACCCCTGTGCTCCCAGGTGAGCCTCCCCCCTTCCCTGCCCCCCTGGCTTTGTCTTAGTCCAGGTAGGAGCTGGGTTTGTGTCATACAGCAGAAAAAAAATCTTATTTTCAGCTTTGCGGGTTCTCAGATTTTTAGGAGGAGTTTGGGGTTTGTCTCGTGTTTCTGAAGTTTAAAAGCAGGATATTGCTGCTAAATGAAACAAAGCAGCTCTGCAGCTGTCAGTAAAACAACAAAGTTGCTGGGAAGAGAATTGAACTGTAAACTGAAAGGAAGCTTGGTTTGATGTGCCTGGAGATGCTCTGGACATTTGAAGTGTGATTTAGGACTTGTCTGGAATGAAAATGGGTATTTCAGCTACTCAGAATTTCAAAGTGAAATAAAACTAATACACACCAAAGCCAATGTTAATTGTTACTGCACACCAAATTAACAGTTAATTATCAATATGCACCAAATCCAACTGTTAATTGTTAATATACACCAGATCTAACAGTTAATTGTCAGTATACACCAAATTCAACTGTTAAATGTTAAATTGTTAATCCAAATTGTTAATTTCTGCTGCTCAGTCTGTTCTGCTGATACCCAGCAAGAGAGAGTTCTTCAGCTTGTGGCACAAAAGATAAATATATGGAGATGTCTTTATATGTAGTAACTCTGAGCAGCTGCTGCCTGAATACATCTGCTCTAACATGTTAAGTGGTGGATTATATGAATCTACACTTTTAAAGTGTTTTAACAACAGCTCCAGTGCTTTGTTGTGCTCTGTGAGTGGGGCTGAGCTGAATTTCACCGGAACAGCAGCAGCACATTGCTGAGTGCAGGCCTGCTGAGGTAACACAGCCCAGCCTTTGCAGTGGTGAGCGTGGGTGCAGTGTTGGGAGCTGAGTGCTTGCAGTGTGTGCAGAGTGCTCGAGGTGACCCTGTCCCTGTCCCTGTCCTTGCAGCGTTCCCCGTTACGATCAGCCGCCCCCCGTCTCCTACCAGCCGCAGCCCCCGGAGAGGAGCCAACCCCTGCTGGTCCCTGCCAACCCCTACCACAGTGCTGAGATCCCTGACTGGCTGCAGGTCTATGCCAGGGCTCCTGTCAAGTGAGATTCTGCCTTTTCTTTTTCTGCATTTCACTCTCAAAATGAAAAAAAAAATTGAATTTCTGTGACTGACAGCAGAGCTTGTTCTGTGTTTGGTTTTTAGGGCTGAGGTTGACAGCATGAGGGAGTTGTACCAAATGTTTATCACATTAATTTGCTTTCTTTCAGGCATTACTTGGAAGTGATCATTTTGTGCAGCTCCCACAACTGGCAGAAAGCTCTGTCAGAGGGTGAAGGATGTGTTTTGCTTTCAGAGTATTTACAAGAGTGGTACCACGTGCTCAGAAAATATGTGAAACATTTCTAGGGTGGAACTTCCTCATCTCTCTTTTATTTCTTTTTAAACAGCACAGCTTTTCCTTCACCTTTAAGAGTTTTAAATCATAGAATCATGAAATGGTTTGGGTTGGAAGGAACTTAAAATTCATCCAGTGCCACCCCTGCCATGGCAGGGACACCTTCCACTGTCCCAGGCTGCTCCAAGCCCTGTCCAGCCTGGCCTTGGGCACTGCCAGGGATCCAGGGGCAGCCACAGCTTCTCTGGGCACCCTGTGCCAGGGCCTCACCTCCCTCACAGAGAACAATTTCTTCTTAATATCCAACCTAAATTTACCTTTTTCCAGCTTAAAGCCATTCCCCTTGTCCTTCCCTCTACCCCTTGTCCAAAGTCCCTTTCCAGCTCCTTTGGAGCCCCTTTAGGCCAAATGCTGGCTGACATCTCTATTGCTATTTCTATATTTCTGTTCAAGAAATTGAATTAAAAACTAAAGGGTAATAAAAAGTCATTTGTTAAAAAAAAACTGCTGCAGGAACAGGGAGTCTCCTCCAAAAAAAGGTTTGAGTCAGCATAAAGAAATGAGATTTTCTAATGGGTGCAGCTCTGCAGAACAGTAACACTGAATAGAAAGCAATAAAAGTCCCAAATGTGGTGTAATGATTATTAAATCATGTGCTATTCATAAGGAGAAGATGGAGAAACTCAGTTTTTGAGCAGTGAGGCCAGTCTGTAACTGCAAATTCAAGCTGTGCTGTTCAGTGACTTCCACTAAAAATTCTCTTTTTTTATTACCTGCTCCTAGTAACTACAATTTGAATGAGTTTTATTACTTCTTGTGACTGCTGGGTTTGCCAGCAGCCCATAAAGATTTAAATTGCCCTGAAATCCCCCAGTACACTGAGGCTCCACACTCACTTCCTGTAGCCTGTAGGATTTGTTTCCTAGGAATATTTCCAGGTTTTGCTGCAGATCCATTCCTTTATTTAGGTCTTTGGCACATTCAGACAGTGTCAGTTTAAATAGTTCAGCCTCTGTTGTGGGGATTATTTTGGATATTTTCTTGAAACTTGAGAAACAAACATAAGACAAATTAAACAATTCATCAGGGATTTCTTTATAGCAAGTAGGCTGAGTCAAATTTTAAAATATTTAATTATAAGCACAGTTTTGGACTGAAATAATTGGTTTTATTTTATCATGATTTGTTACTTACCCTGGCACTGTAAATTGATTGAGCTGTAAAGCCCAGTAGGTTTTGTTGAGAGAAATAGATAATTATGGAAAAAATAAGAAATACTAAATTTTAACAAATTCTTCTGGAGGATAAGAATTAGTGTTAAAAAAAGCCTGACAGAGAGTCCAGTAGGTGCTAACCAAAATAATCTGTTTATAGGAAAAAATTCCTTCCAGTGAGGGCAGGGAGGCTCCTGATGAGAGGGAAAGGAGCAGGAGGGAAAGGTTTTGTCCATGTGAGCTCAGCAACCCAGAGGTGCTCCAGAGGTGGCTGTGCCTGGAAACCTTCAAACCTCTCTGCCAACACAGAGCTCAAACTCCAAACAGCTGCAGTTTGTTATTGCTCTTTTTTTGGGGGAAAAAATGATTTTAGTAGTGCAGCCCTGTCAGGGTTAGAGATAACTTAAATACAGAAGCTGTGATAAGTTTTAATGAAATTCTTAAAATTCCTCAGAGCATCTTTGGAAGTCACCTGCACATCCTGGTGCTTCTGTGATGCCTCTGGAATGTGACTTTCAGTGGCAGTGCAGTTTATTTCCATAAATCCACTGATATTTCAGCCTCAGCCTCCCCTCAGGTGAATCCATCTTGCCTCAGCTGCATCAAATAACTCAGTTAGCAGAGAGTTTCTCCTGTTCTGGAATAGTCAGAGCTGTCAGCCCCCCATTTCCAAGCTCAGGAAATGAGGTTGTGGGTGAGCTGTGTGAGGGAAAAGCAGGAAAGGAGGGTGGGGCAGTGAGGGTGGAACCACATCAGGGTTTGCATTAAATACCTATTGGAGATTATTGCTGCTAATTAGCCAGAGGGGTTAATTGGAGAGGGTAAGCAGCCAGGAACTCTCCTTACAGCTGGATGGGGAACAGCTGATGGGGGAAGGCCAGCAGTGTCCCATCTTTGGGAGGGACATTTGGGAGAATGGAAGAATTCATTTTTCTGTGTTACTCTGATTTTAACAGATGTTTTACAGTAAATATTCCAGGTGTGTTGTGAATGCAGTTGCTGTTCAATGCTTCCAAAATGCATTTCCATGGAATCCCAGAGGGGTTTGGTGTAGAAGGGACTTAAAAACCATCTCATCCCACCCCTGCCATGGCAGGGACACTTCCACTGCCCCAGGCTGCTCCAAGCCCCAGTGTCCAACCTGGCCTTGGGCACTGCCAGGGATCCAGGGGCAGCCACAGCTGCTCTGGCAATTCCAGCCCAGCCAGGAATTCCCAATTCCCAATCTCCCATCCATCCCTGCCCTCTGGCAGTGGGAGCCATTCCCTGGGTCCTGTCCTCATGGCCATCCCTTGTCCCCAGTCCCTCTCCAGCTCTCCTGGAGTCCCTTCAGGCCCTGCCAGGGGCTCTGAGCTCTCCCTGGATCTTCTCCTCTCCAGAGGAACATTCCCAGCTCTCCCAGCTGTTCTCCTGTGCTGGTTTGTTCTGGTCACTTACGGGGATCTCCAGGAGGGACTGTGATGTTTCTCCAGCCCATTCCATACACACCCCCCATCTTTCAGTATCAATCCCATAAAACAATCTCATCCAAACCATCCTGGAGCCACCTCTTATCTCCCCCTAGGTACGACCACATCCTGAAGTGGGAGCTGTTCCAGCTGGCTGACCTGGACACGTACCAGGGCATGCTGAAGCTGCTGTTCATGAAGGAGCTGGAGCGCATCGTGAAGCTCTACGAGGCGTACAGGCAGGCGCTGCTGGCCGAGCTGGAGCAGCGGCAGCAGCGGCAGCAGTGGTACGCGCAGCAGCACGGCGCCAACTACTGAGCTCCCCTCCAGCCACACAAACTCTCAAAGGAAAAGTGCTTCTGTTGAAAAGGCAGCTTATTTTTGTTGACGTTGCACCTTTGTTATTATCCTCTTGAGTATTTTTCTACATGTATTATGTGTTGTTTATAAAAAGTGGAAATGGTTTGTTGATCTTTTGGCCGTGCCGGGAGTAGTTTGTTATCCTGAGAAACCAGCAGTTCCATCGGTCCCCTGATCCTCGATCCCTTTCCTGCAGCCAGCTGCAGTATTAAAAGCTGGCTATGTATTTTTTAAGGGCAATAGATGCAACTGTCACGTCCTGGCTTCCAAACGTTGTCCAAATCCAGATGCCTCGTTCAGGGCATTTCCCTGGGGATTTGGGATCCCTCTCCTGAGAGAGCTCTGCTCTTTGTTTACAGCTTTAATGTACAGAACCAGCCCCGGGCCTGTTCAGTCACACCAGGAGCTGATTTCACCCTTCGGATCCGAGCGCTTCGCCGAGGTGAAGCCCAAGTTGCCTTATTTTTTACTTTAGCTCATTAGTACTCCAGATTTACTCCTCATTTTCACACAGATTACTCAGAGGGGGAACACTTGTACCTTCCTAAAGACCAAGATCTCTAAGCAGAGTGGTTTTGATCCTGCGTTTCCCAAAACCTGACCTGCTCCAGTGGAAAGGCAGGAGCATTGTCTGACCCACTGTGCCACCCCAGGGGGAAAATCAGGGATGTAACAGCAATTACTGTTTTTTTAATGAGCTTTTGTCTTAAAGCTCTTCACTTGGGGAAAGTCTTTAATTGTTCAGTTACCCTCTCCAGTAATTTCATTTGGTTCATTAATTGTCCTGATATGTTATTTATGGGTTCTTTTCAGTGCAATAAACACTGCAGACAAAAAAGTACATTTCTTGTAAATCCTATGAATTCAATAAAAATCATTTTGTTCGATGAACGAAGGGTTTGTGTGAGTGATTTGTTGCCTTTTAGAACGTTAAAGAAACCATTCTTACCAGCAGTAAAAGCCCCGTGGGTTTGAGATGATCGAAGCTCTTGGTGGCACCAAGCTCTGGCTCTGTCAGTGGATGAATGACCCTCAAAACACCAACTCTGAAATCCCAAATCAAACCAAACATGGGAAAAACCCCAGAGGTGACGCTTTTGCTTAGATAATAAATAACTTCCCTGCAGAACAACTTCTTAGGAACCAAAAGCAAACTTTAATAGTCCTGACAATAAAAGAATAGAACTGTACCACACGTCCTATGCACTATCATGGATAAATATGTACAGAAATACAGAGAAACTTCCTCCAGCACAGCTACAAAGTGACACTTTGTGCAGACAAACAGAAACGGTTCCTCACAGCACCGTTACCAGACCATAGCAGAAGTGCCCTTACAGTGTCTGATAAAGCAAGTTAATTAATACACTTCAATTATGTTCATGTAATTAAACAGTTAAACGAAGGAAAAAAAACGTGGTTACATGTTATAACTTCTTCAAGTACCTGAAATAAATTGCCTTTTGGACAAGCTTCGGCCGTTTTAGTTGCGGTATCGCGGAAATGATCGTTTCCTCGGTGGAGACTGATGAACAAGGGGGAGATAAGGCTTCGTCAATGAGCTGGGAGCCGCCGGCTGTGACAAAGCCAAGCTCTGGGCCGCGGCGGTGCCGAACGCGCCCAGGGCCGGGGCTGCCCCTGCTCCCGGCGGCTCGGGACGGACTCGGGCTGAGGGCGGCGATCCGGGAGGAGCCTCGGCCGGGCAGGGCCGGGGTGGCCCCGGGGGCACCGGGGACGCTCCTAAAGCTTCTTCCTGTCGGGGCCCTCGGCGGGCTCGGCCCGCGGCGCGGGGAACGCGTGCTGGTACAGGTGTCTGTGGGTGGCGGCCGCGCTGTACAGCTTGTACAAGGCCTGCGGGGAGACACAGCCACTGAGCAGCCCTTCCCAGTCCCGGGGATCCCAATCCCGGGGAATGCCGATCCCAGGGAATCCCAAAGCCGGGGAATCCCAAACCTGGGGATCCCAAAGCCGGGGAATCCCAATCCCAGGGAATCCCAAACCCGGGGAATCCCAAACCTGGGGATCCCCATCCCAGGGAATCCCAATCCCAGGGAATCCCAAAACCAGGGAGTCCCAATCCCGGGGAATCCCCATCCCAGGGAATCCCAAACCAGGGGAGTCACACACCACTGGAGTCACAAAACCGGGGAATCCCAATCCCTGAAAATCCCAATCCCGGGGAATCCCCATCCCAGGGAATCCCAAACCCGGGGAATCCCCATCCCAGGGAATCCCCATCCTGTGTGACACCCCAGGGTTTGGGGAATCCCAAACCAGGGGTGTCACACACCAGGGGAGTCACAAAGCCGGGGAATCCCAATCCCTGAAAATCCCAAACCCGGGGAATCCCAAACCCATGGAATCCCATACCAGGGGAATCCCCATCCCTGAGAATCCCAAAGCTGGGGAATCCCAAACCACGGGAATCACAAAGCCGGGGAATCCCCATCCCAGGGAATCCCAAACTCGGGGAATCCCGATCCCTGAGAATCCCAAAGTCTGGGGAATCCCAAACCCAGGGATCCCAAACCATGGGAATCACAAACCACGGGAATCACAAAGCCGGGGAATCCCCATCCCAGGGAATCCTAAAGCCTGAGAATCCCAATCCCGGGGATCCCAATCCCGGGGAATCCCAAACCCAGGGATCCCAAACCCAGGGAATCCCTATCCTGGGGAATCCCCATCCCAGGGAATCCCAAACCCAGGGAATCCCTATCCCGGTGAATCCCCATCCCAGGGAATCCCCATCCCAGGGAATCCCGCTCCATCCCAGCCCTGTGCGGGTTCTGTGCACCAGCGCTGTAGGGTCAGGTGTCCAGCACACAGAGGGCTCCAGCTCACGGCTTTAGGGCCTGAGGGAAGGGCTGGGGCTGTGCCAGGGGAGGTTTGGGTGGAAATCAGGGAAGGTTCTTCCCCCAGAGGGTGCTGGCACTGCCCAGGGAATGGGCACAGCCCCGAGGCTGCCAGAGCTGCAGGAGCACAGGGATGGACAGGGGGGGATTGTTGGGGGTCTGAGCAGGGCCAGGGGCTGCACTGGGCGATCCCTGGGGGTCCCTTCCAGCTCAGGGAATTCTGGGACTCTCCAATCCCAATTTCTCAAGCACCTCATCCCCCTGGGCTGTATCAATCATTCACTTGGACTGAGTGAGGCAGTTTGGGTTGTTTTTCCCTGGGGTTTCACACAGTTTTGGTTCCTGCAGCCTCAGCCTTTGCTGTCCCCCCCAGGCAGCTCCGTGCATCAGCCCGAGGGCTGGGGGTGGGACCCAGCAGCGTCTCCATCATCTTTCTGCAGATAATGTGGATTTTTTTCCTTCTGATTTTACCATTTTCTGCTTGCCCTGGAGTCAGGCCAGGCTCAGAACAGGCAGGAGCAGCTGCAGGGCTGCACTGCCCACAGGGAAGCGATGGCACAGCACCTACAGGCTCTGTCCCCAGGGGTGACAGGTGAGTGCCACCCCTCGTGTCCCTCCCTGCCTGTCCCCACCCTCCTCCCAGAGCAAACGGCCCCGGAGCTGCCAGGACACAGCTCTGGCTGCAGGGCCTGGGTGTGACCGACCCACAGCTCTGACATTCCCATTTTAAATGAATTTGGGGTGGAAAAAACCAACCCCAATCCCATCAGCTCCTGCTGGGAACTGCTGGCAGAACAGGATTAGCTCTGGCACCTGAGCAAGGACCCCACTCACTGCCAGGGTGAGGAGCTCCTTGTGTGCTCAGGGGTGAAGGGAGCAGGAGAGGCTGGAGGAGGAGGGGGAGGAGGAGATGCCTCCAGAGGTGTCCAAGAGGACCCTGATCCCATCCGGAATGGGCTTTTGGGAACAGAAGTGGTGCTCTGGGATTGTTTGGGAACATAGTGGGCAGGCAGAAGAGACTTCACACAGCTCCTCTGCTTGTCTTTCTTGAAAATTCACCTTCAAGCCCCATCTAGGTGACCTTGCAGCATTTTGTGCTATTTTAGAAGGTTTTGTGATGCCAAACCAGTCCCACAGCCTTCATTTCTACATGACAGGGTTTGTTCAACACCTCATCCACAGCAAATCCTGTGTTCTGCCTCTTGGTAGCCCTGAGGTAACAAAGGGCCACCCTGGCTGCTGGGAGGGATGAGGGATGGGATGGTTTTGAACAGCTTCAATTTCTTCTAAAGAACCCCCCCCAGAACTCAGTGGTTCAGAGGTGGCACTGCCAGCTGGAGCTGCTGGGCTTTGGTGGCACAGGAGAACATGGAAATGTCTGGTGCCACACCTGGGCCAGGCTGGGGAGGCACTTTGGACCCAGAGCTGCAATAAGTGATGCCCATGTGCAGGAAATTTGTCTTTTTGTTTGTTTTGTTTAATCAGATCCTGGTGAGGCTTTGCCCAAGGAACATTGCAGGAGCTCAGGCTGGGATCCTGCAGTGTTGGCAGGAGGAGCTCAGGGAGCTGGGCACACAGAGAGCTGCTGTGGCTGTGAGAAATCACAGAACCATAAATCAGAATCCCAGAATGGAATTCTGAAAACCATTTAGTTCCAATCCCCCTGGAATGAGCAGGGACACATTTGCCCATCCCAGGCTGCTCCAGCCCCAGTGTCCAGCCTGGCCTTGGGCACTGCCAGGGATCCAGGGGCAGCCACAGCTGCTCTGGGCACCCTGTGCCAGGGCCTCACCACCCTCACAGCCAGGAATTCCCAATTCCCAATCTCCCATCCATCCCTGCCCTCTGGCACTGGGAGCCATTCCCTGTGTCCTGTCCCTCCAGGCCTTGTCCCCAGTCCCTCTCCAGCTCTCCTGGAGCCCCTTCAGGCCCTGCCAGGGGCTCTGAGCTCTCCCTGGAGCCTTCTCCTCTCCAGGGGAACATTCCCAGCTCTCCCAGCCTGGCTCCAGCCCTTGGAGCAGCTCTGTGGCTCCTCTGGGTTTGTTCCAGCAGCTCCACATCCTCCTGATGCTGGAGCCCAGGGCTGGGGGCAGCTCTGCAGGTGGGGTCTCACCTGAGTGGGGCAGAATCTCCCTCTCTCATCCAGGTTTTCCTGTTCTGGACAGGCAGCATTGCCCCCAGAGCAGTTCCCTGCCCTGCTGGCAGAGCAGGACATTCCCTGTGCTGCCCAGGGAGGTGCTGGGGATGGATGAGCTGTGCCCTCTGGGCTCTGCATTCAGCTCAATCCAGGATGGGCTGGTTTTTCCCAAAAAACAACACCCACAGCAATCCCAGCAGCACAGAGAGGCCTGGCCAGGCATGGGGGCTCCTCAGCTGTCCCTGCCTGCACCTGCACAGCTGGAGCTCCAAAACAATCTGGGGTTTGGCTGTGACCTCCTGGCACAACAGGAAAATCCCCAAACAGAGCTGATGGGAGAAAGATGAAAATGCCCAGCGTGTCCTGGCATTCCCCACCCACCCTCTCTCCCACCTGGCTCCTGCAGTGCCACATCCCCACCCTTGCCCAGGGATGTGGATCCAGAGAGCAGCCAGAGCCAGCCAGGCCAGCAGCTGCTGCCCAGAGCCCTCCTGGCTCCATCCTCCAGCAGCCCCAGAGCTGCTTTTGGGGCCAAGATGCTTCTCCCAGGAGCCCAGGGCCCAGCTGGGGCTGGCAGCATGCAGAGAACAGGAGCCACTTACCTCATTGGTGCTTCCCTGGGAGAGCAGTGGGAAAGGGAGACAAAGAGAAAGAAACAGCTCTGTGGATCTCAGTGTCCATGGGAACTCAGCCCTGGGGGGCTCATCCCAAGCTGGTCACCCCTCCCTGCTCCATCCATCCATCCCTCCTGCCCCTGGTGCCACTGCCATGGCACAGAGCTGCTGGGCACAGTCACCCAAGGAGCAGCTCCCCTCTGCCACAAATCCTTCCTGGGAGAACTTTCCCTCTGCTTGGAAAGCCACGGGGCCTGTGGAGCCAGGAACAGCTCCAGGCACTTTGCCCTCTTTATTTTCCCCCAGCTGGACCTGGTGCAAGTGGGCAGCACCTCTGGCTTCCTGCTGCCTGTGTCCTGCTCTTGCTCCCTGCACTGGGAGGGGATCAAATATTCCAGCACATCCCAAAGGCTCCTGGCAAGTGCCCCTGGGCCAAGGGACACTGCAGGGGGCTTCACTGGGGGTGCTCAGGTGCTGGGGAAGGGCAGCCAGGCTGAATCCACCAGTGCCCAGCTCTGGAAGGAAGGAACATCAGTAAATGCTGCCTTTGATTCCCCCAAAGCTGCAGGTCAGTTCAGCAGCACAGGGAAGCAGGGAATGTGCTTGCTCTCCATGAAAACCTCTCTGGTAGAGGAAAAGCAGGGAAGGAGAAGGGCCCTTCCTGCCAGAAATCAGAGCTGGGATGGCTCCTGAGGGATGAGCTCCTGCAGCTCTGCTGTGGAAGAGCAGGAGGGCCCTGCAGCCTTTTGGCTCTCTGGGCACATGGGCTGCACCTCTGGATGGGGTGCAGGGCTCTGGGGGGTCTGTGTGGGCTGGGCTCTCCCTTTCCTGCAGTGGGAAATCAGGGTCTGGAGCCAAAACAGGCAGAGCCAAGGACTGGCCTCGACCTCTGGCAGAGCTGGGAGAGCCCAAATCCCTGCCCTGAACCCAGGGAGAGCCATGGCAGCTCCTCTTTGACAGCCACAGCCATGCACACACCAAGCACACACACCAGGGCATCCCTGCCAGAGCTGCCCATCCCCACAGGGCCCCACAAAATCACATCTGGTGACGGGAAAGACAAGGAGGAAAGAAAAAGGCAGAACAAAAGAGCTTGCTGGGAGTTTTCTCAGATCTACACAGCTTGTTTTCCACACTGGACAGGAACTGGAGGCTCAGGGACACAGCTCCAGCCTCACTCACCCTGCCTGTGCTGCAGCCACAGGGCAACCCCCTGAACTCCCCCTTACAACAAACTCCACAAACTCATCTGCAACAATCCCTCTCCCCATCTGCAAGGCCTAAGGAACTGATTTAAACTTCAATTAAAACTGAGAAGGGGTCACTGCACTGATCACAGCACAAGCAGCTGGATCTAACACCCCTAAAAACCAAAACCATCTCAAAGGGGGAGGAAAATCCCCAGGAAACTCAGTGCTTAAAAACCAAACCACCCAGCAAGGTGCAGGGACCACACTTTTTGTGTGCTGATTTAAAATCAAAAACTCTTTATCCTACCTGGTCCCACAAGGCTGCAGCCACTTGGTCTATTACAGCTCCCAGTTCTCTGTACTCCCCAGAGTATCTGATATAAGCCCAGGTACAGAGAGTGATAAGTGTCAAGCCCAGAATCATGTTGCACAGGCTGGCTATGATGTCCAAGCCAATGAAGCCGGTGACGCCGGCCAGCACGTAGGTGATGAAGATGACGACGAAGAGCGTGGCCGGGGTGCGGGCAGCGTGGAAGATGTTCTTGCTGTCGTTGTGCTTGATGTACTGGATGTAGAGCTCGTCGATCTCGGCCTCCAGCTGCTGCAGGTAGCGCCGGCTGAACTCCTCCCCTCCCATCTTCTTCACGCCCCGGAAAAGCCGCACCGCCTCCTCCTTCAGCTCCGCGTGCTTGGCCTGCAGGTCGCTGGGAGCCAGGAAGGGCTTGTCCCCTCCGCACACCTGAGTGGGGAACAGGGGCATGGCACTGCGGGCAGGGCACTGCTGGCACGGGGAAATCAGCCCTGGGATGGCACTGCTGGCACGGGGAAATCAGCCCTGGGATGGCACTGCTGGCACGGGGAAATCACTGCTGGGATGGCACTGCTTATACATGGAAATCATCCCTGGCACAGGGAAATCATCCCTGAAATGGCACTGCTTATACATGGAAATCATCCNTGAAAGGGCACTGCTGGCATGGGGAAAGCATCCCTGGCACAGGGGAATCATCCCTGAAATGGCACTGCTGGCACAGGGAAATCAGCCCTGGGATGGCACTGCTGGCAAGGGGAAATCAGCCCTGAAATGGCACTGCTTATACATGGAAATCATCCCTGACATAGGGAAATCAGCTCTGAAATCTCTCTCCTTATACATGAAATCACTCCTAAAATGTCACTCCTGACACAGGGAAATCATCTCTGAAATGGCACTGCTTATACATGGAAATCATCCCTGACATAGGGAAATAATCTATGAAATATCTCTCCTTATACATGAAATCATTCCTGAAATGGCACTGCTGGCACGGGGAAATCATCTCTGGAATGGCACTGCTTATACATGGAAATCATCCCTGACATAGGGAAATAATCTATGAAATATCTCTCCTTATACATGAAATCATTCCTGAAATGGCACTGCTGGCACGGGGAAATCATCTCTGGAATGGCACTGCTTATACATGGAAATCATCCCTGGTACAGGGAAATCATCCCTGAAATATCTCTCCTTATACATGGAAATCATCCCTGACATAGGGAAATCATCCCTGAAATATCTCTCCTTATACATGAAATCATTCCTGAAATGGCACTGCTGGCACAGGGGAATCATCCCTGAAATGGCACTGCTTATACACGAAATCACTCCTGAAACATCACTCCTGAAACGGGGAAATCACCCCTGAAATGGCACTGCTGGCACAGGGAAATCATCTCTGATGTGTCACTCTCATTGCTG
Source organism: Peucedramus taeniatus (assembly GCA_013400575.1). Classification (NCBI taxonomy): domain Eukaryota; kingdom Metazoa; phylum Chordata; class Aves; order Passeriformes; family Fringillidae; genus Peucedramus; species Peucedramus taeniatus. The sequence continues at coordinate 330,293 of WBNO01032636.1, forward strand.
ATACATGGAAATCACTCCTGAAATGTCACTCCTTACACAGGGAAATCACTGCTGACACAGGGAAATCATCTCTGAAATGTCTCTCCTTATACACAAAATCACTCCTGAAATGTCACTCCTGACACAGGGAAATAATCCCTGAAATGGCACTGCTGACACTGGGAAATCATCTCTGAAATGTCACTGATTATACATGGAAATCAATCCTGAAACATCACTCCTGACACAGGGAAATCACTCCTGAAATGACATTCCTGAACTGTCACTCCTGACATGGTGAAACCACTCCTGAAACAGTGAAAGCATCCCTGAAATCTCATTCCTGACACGGGAAAATCACTCCTGAAATGGCACTTCTGACACAGGGAAATCACTCCTGACACACAGAAATCACTCCTGAAATGTCACTGCTGACACAGGGAAATCATCCCTGAAATGTCACTCCTGAAACAGGGAAATCCCTCCTGAAATGTCACCCCTGGTACAATGAAATCATCCCTGAAACATCACTCCTAACACAGACACATCTGAAATTAGGGTTAGAGATTAGGGGTTAGGGTTTGGGAAGGAATTCCTGGCTGGGAGGGTGCTGAGGCCCTGGCACAGGGTGCCCAGAGCAGCTGTGGCTGCCCCTGGATCCCTGGCAGTGCCCAAGGCCAGGCTGGACAGGGCTTGGAGCAGCCTGGGACAGTGGCAGTGTCCCTGCCATGGCAGGGGTGGCACTGGATGGGCTTTAAGGTCCCTTCAACCCAAACCAGTCTGGGATTCCATGAATCTATGGCAGGAGAGCCAGGAGACAAGAAGGGACAGGAAGGGACAGGCTCAGCACCACCCACCTCTTCCATCCTCTTGCTGTAGGTGTCTTTGGCAGTGGCAACTGCTGCTAAATTGTTGGCTTCTGCTGTGGCCTGTAAGGGCAAAAGGAGCACAAAATTTAGGTGCAGAAGGACAGGGTTAAGCTGTTCAAGTGCAGGGCCACACATGGACACAGCCAGGACATGTATGAGGCACCCAGAATCAGCCAAGGGGCCCTCCCAGCCTCCAACCCATCCCAAATAAAATCATCCCATATTTACACATCCAAAAGCCTGCATGAAGAGAGGATTCCTCCCCTCCAAGCCAGAGCTACGAGAACTTTGGCTTCAGCTGTGGGAACCAGCAAGGAAAAAGATAAAAGGCTCAGCCACAAGTAAACAGCTCCAGCTGCAACCCCTGGCTGGCTCTGGCAGCCACTTCCCACGTGTCACCTCCCTGTGTGGCCCCAAGGATGTCATTCACCTGCAGGCAATCATTCCAGCTGAGCTGGCTGCTGCTGAGTGCAGCCAGCAATTCCCCACAGTCCATCCCAGGTGTGATTCCTCAGCCAGGTCAGGCTCATGATGCCAAATGCTTCCCAAAGTGCTGCTCCTTGGGTGGTTACACTGAGGCATTTGGAATAAAGTCCCAGCAGTCCCACTGTGCTGGACAGCTCTGCCAGTTCCTGGGAATTAATGGCAGTTCCAGTGCAGAATTCCCACAGCTCCCACTCACACTTACCTGCAGCATTGACTTGGGGTGTGGCAGCTCCTCCCCTTGGTAGATCCTTATGTAGGCCTGGAAAAGAGCAGGGAAAAGGGGAATCATGTGGGATGCAGCACACAGGAGCAACACCAGCCACCCCCACCCAGCTCCAGACAGGATTCAGAAGTAGGGAAGAGGAGGATGCTCCAGCACAAGATGGCTTTGGTCAGAAAATGCCACTCCTTGGGTGGCCTGGGTCAGTCACTGCAGGCTCTCCCTCCTCCACTCACCCCCAGTACCCCTCCCAAAGGATCTGCACCTACCTCTGTCCTTTCCCTGGAGGAGAAGGAGCCAAGGTAGCCCTGGAGAGTAGGTGGTGAGAATTACTCACCAATGTCTCTCATGGAAATGTCCCAGTAGCCATGACAACAAAAATAAGCTTTTTCCAAAGGCAATTGGAATACAGCCCTCAGCTTATCCCCCTCTAGCCCTCAATTCTCCAGGAAAGGAAAACAGCTCCTCCCACTTTCTGGGCTCGCTGTGTGGTCAAAGACATGACCAGGAGGTGTTTGCCCTCTGCTGCAGTGAGTCAGGACTGTCACTGCTGCCCTGCCTGCTGCTGCTTTCCCCTTCAGCTACAGCAGAATTCCACAGAGGAATAAATCCACTTTCTCTGAAATAAATACCTTAAAATACTCCACAAGGCCTCGACAGGTGATGTGGTTTCCATTGATCTCCTTAATGTCCAGGTTCTCAGGACTAAGGAGCCAAGGAATCAAAATCTTCAAGTTCTTGATGAACTCATCGTCTATTTCTGGGGAAAAAAAAGAAAAAAGAGGCAGCACAGAGTCCCAGAATAGTTTGGGTTGGAAGGGACATTAAAGACCATCCTGTTCCAAGCCCCTGTCATGGAAGGTTCTTCCCCCAGAGGGTAAGGAACAGGCTCCACAGGGAATGGGCACAACCCCAAGGCTGCCCAGAGCTCCAGGAGGACTTGGACAAAGCTCTCAGGGATGCCCAGGGTGGGATTTCTGGTGTTTCCATTAAATTCAACTGTATAGGACTGAAGGCAGAAAAAACCAATGCAAAAGCCAGGAATTTGGAAGGTATTGAAAGCAGGGAAGATCCCCCACATTTCTTCTCAGCACAAAAAGCTGAGTACAGTTCTGAGGCACCAAGAAATTTGTGAAAATTGTGTCAAGAAGCTGCTGACAGCTCCTGTCTGCACACAGCACTTGTTCCATACTCCTCAGCACCTGAGATGAAGGTTTCCATCAGCACATCTCCCTCCTGCTGCCTTGCTGTCCCTCCTCCTTAGCGTGGAGTTTGCCAGGAGAGCAAGTCTGAGCCAGACAAAACCAGGGGAAAACTCACATCTTTGCCTGCCAGTTTATTTAAGTAGCTAATGGTCCACTTTATATTGCTAAGATTGCAGCAGCCTGGAACCAGCCACACTGGTGAGGAGTTCACAACAAACACCTAAAAATATCCCCAGCACGTGGCTCCTTCTGGGGTGGAGAATCTCACCACAGCTCTTTTGTCCTTCTCCCTTTTTTTAACCTGCTGAACCAAGCCTGCCCTGTAGGGAAACCACTGATCAGATAAGTGAGGCAGATGAAATATTCCCTGGAAAGCTTTTCAAAGGGAAATAACATTCTGAGGGCTTGTGGAACCAGCCTTCCACCCAGCACAAGCACCAGCCTTGCAGCAACCAGGCTCTGCCTGTGCAGGTGAGGCTCAGGAATTTACTGCAGGCTTAACACCACATCCAGAAACATCCAGTCTCATCCCTGCCCTTCCCAGTTTTCCTATCACTGGGTATTGCCAGTAGCTCTCAGGCCTTGTCAGCCTCCCACACCTTTTCCCTGCTGCACTGGGAAGAAGCAGATGGGGTGTGAACAGCACTGGGAGGAAGATCCAACTCCTCTCCCAAAAGTTTTTTCATGGGAAACTCTTATGGGGGTTTCAGGAACAAGCAGGACAGTCTGCCAGGGCTTCTAAGGAATTGGTAGAAATCAGAGCTTTGCCTTTGTACCTTTCAGTTTTCCATCAAAATTGGGGTTGGTGGCGACTTTGAGGCCGGGGTGAGGTAAGAGGAAGCAGGAGATTTTGGTGAAGCAGGAATGGATGTGCTTCCTGACATTCTGCAGCTCCTCGTGCTGATTGCCTGACACCTGGGGAGACAATGAAGCACAGAATATCCTGAGTTGGAAGTGCCCACAAGGATCAGAGTCCAGCTCCTGGCCCTGCCCAGATCCCCCAACAATCCCACCCTGAACATCCCTGGCAGCAGGAGTCCAAACCCTCCTGGAGCTCTGGCAGCCTCAGGAATGTCACCATTCCCTGGGGAGCCTGGGCAGTGCCAGCACCCTCTGGGGGAAGAACCTTCACTGATTTCCAACCTAAACCTCCCCTGGCACAGCTCCAGCCCTTCCCTCAGGTTCTGACAGTGGTCACCAGAGAGGAGAGCTCAGTGCTGCCCATCACAGTTTGGGGTCAGTGAGTTTCCTTCTGATAGGAATATTGGGATAAAGCTGGCAGGAGCACAGGATACTCCACACTGTGGCTGCTTACAGTGGGGGAAAGGTCTGGATTCCATAGGCATGAGGACAAAGGGAAGGAACTGGAGTATCTCTGACCACATGCCCTGGAGCATGTTATTATCATTTGGAAAATGCACATGGGTCCATGGATGACTGGAATACAAAAACATTTGGGATTTCCCACTAGGGCCTTGCTTGTCTCACATTTAATTAGGTCTCTCTACTACCAGATCATCCATGCATTTCCTGACTGATCCCAAGCAGCCCTTGCCCATCATTTTTATTGTACAACTTCCTAATTACTAAAGCATCATTCCCAGTCTCTTGGGAATCTGCTGACTCCCACTTCTGCCCAAGCCCAGCTCCAGAGAGCCCCAGGGAGCTGGGAATGGGCAGAAGCCTGAACATGGCAAGGAAATTCCCCCTCCCCAAATGCCTCCTCTGTGATTTTAAGGCACTGAGTGTGACCATAGCCAGCACTGCAGCTCACACCTGACCCTCAGTGCTGAACAGGAAAATCATGGAATCACAGAGTGGACTGGCCTTAAAGATCATCCCACTTCCACTATCCAAGGCTGCTCCAGAACCAAGAGCAGGCAAAACATACCTTCAGCCTCTTCTCCAAAAATCTTGCACCACCATCAGATCCATAGGAGAATTCATAAGGGAAGCTCCAGTCACGAACAAGGAATATCAGGGACTGGAAAACACACAGCAGTGGGGTCAGTGACCTGCTGCTCTGAGCACCCTCTGCACCCTCACCCTCATTTCACACCACACCAAAACCTGGCCCTGAGTCTCTTCCCAGCTCCAGCAGCATCTCCCACCTTTCCTGGTGGAAATAAGAGGTCCCAATGTGCAGGGACTGAGATCACTGCACTGTCCCACCCCCCAAACTGCTGCACCAGTTTGAGTCCCTGGCTGGGAGAACAACATCAATCATCTAAAGTGCCCAAGGAAAGGGATTGCTGCTAACCAGGACAAAAGGCAGCAAGCTCCCTAATTCCAGCCACATTTAGTTCCATCCTATGGGAATTCTACAGGCTCATTTTTTCAGCCTTTTTCACTGGGCAGCCTTCCAGACAGACTTTTAATGAGAAGCAGATGCAGAGGAATGAGGGTGAATAAGAAATCATTGGCTTTTGTAATCTTTATTGAGGCATTCAAAGTTCCTGGGCAATAAATAAATAAATACCAGAACGGTCAACTTTGCATCTTTAAAAAAAAAAAAAAAAAAGTTTTCAGAAAAAAATCAGGTCTCCACTGCCTCATCTGTACAACATCCCATGGAGGAAATAAAGGGTTTGGAGGGGGAAGTCCTGAATGCCAAAGCCCAGGAGGGCCTGGCAGAGATGCCAGAGTTCCTCCAGGAACATGGATAAGCAGATCAGCAAGTGGAACCCATTTCATTGGAATTTCCCTAAAATTTATCTATGCTTAGAACAAAAATCTAATGGAGGGAGGGGAAATATTCCTGCTATTTCTCTTCCACAAAACATCAGAAAAAGTTAAAAAAAGAGGAGAGAACAGCGAGTTGGCCTTTTTGAATTGCAGGAGAAGCCACAGTGACTGCACCCAGTGAGCTGGTTCAGGACATGCTGTTCTCAAACACCAGGAGATGCTTAAGAGACATGCCCATGTTTAGGACTTTTCCACAAACACATTATGCACGCCTTGAATTGGGAATTATTGGTTTTTTTCTGAAACAAAATTGTTCCAGACAGGCTGTGTTTACCAGTGCCTTTGTGAAGGCCCCACGTTCAGGGCCAGCCTCTGGCGAGGGCTCCTCAGGGTGAGGAGAGGAGGGAGACAAAGGGAAATGTGAATTTTCCACTGCTAAGTTTCACTTCCCTTCCCTTCCAGCAGGATCAGCGCCACTGCAGTTCATTCACCATCACACTTGGAGAATCCCAGGATGGTTTGGGTTGGAAGGAACCTTAAAGGTCATCCAGTGCCACCTCTGCCATGGGCAGGGACACTTCCACCATCCCAGGGTGCTCCAAGCCCTGTCCAGCCTGGCCTTGGACACTTCCAGGGATCCAGGGGCAGCCACAGCTGCTCTGGGAAAACTCTGCCAGGGTCTCCTCACCCTCACTTTTCCTGCTTTCTAATCAACACTCTCACATTTAGAACATGTTTGCAGGAACCAGCCCACGCTGGACATGGACAGGAGATCATTTCTCACCTGGCCACAGCACCACTGACCCCTCTGCCACATCTGTCACACCCACAAGGGTTCCCAGCATCGTTTGATAATTTCCCCCTGATCATTAATGAAGATGACATTGAATCACAGAGAGCCTGGGGGGATCCCAAGGAAACACTTCTGAAGGAGGATGATTCCCCACAATTAGTTACAATTAGTTCAGCGTGCTCTGGCATCTATCAGTTAATGAGTTTTTAATCCATTAACTATGGATTAAACCAGACAATGCTGACTTCATTTGCTTTTCATCAGCATCCTGGAGAGATAAGGCTGACAGAAGGCAAGGGATCATGGTGAGAGTTACCTTTATCAACCCAACTCGTGGTCTTTCAAAAATTGATAATGGGATTGTTTGACAAAACTCACCATCCACAAACTGTGACTCAACAGCAATTACAGTGTTTGGGAAAATCAGAGCCTATTATCCAGCCCTAATGATTTAAGCATGTTTAAGTCTCCCCTCCTTTTCACTGATGGAGTAGGAAGTATCTCAGTTTCTCTGGAATATTTTTGGCTACATTATCCCCACAGTTTTTAAATAAGGAGCAGGAATATTTATTTAATGTCTGGCTTTTTGCTGTACCATGTTACAACGTTCTTCAAGCTCTTGCCTGTCATATATTTTTACTATATACATTTTTAGTTTTACCATTTATCAGTCACCAGCCCACAGCAGAATCCAATACACCTTAAAAATCTCAATTTGTCCATTTGTTGTATTTTTTAACCTTTTACTTTTATTTCCACTTCCTGACCACAGACACCTTATAAGCCCCTTAGTCCTTCCAGGACAACAATTCTCTTTTTATGTGGGAAAGCAAATGTAAAATAGCTGTAACCCATTCCCAGTTACTCTTTGGATTTTTACAGCATGCTTTGTTCTCTGCTAGTTTTTACTTTAGGAAGTTCACAAACCCTCAGCCAACCTAATCAAAACACTCCTGTGTCTTTAAAAACAAGAACCAACCTCACCACTGTGAATGCCCAATGCTCTCCCTTTTTTTTAACATCAGCTTTTCACCGGTTGGGGAGCAGAAGGATGAACAGATGTCCCTAATTTGAAGTTAAAACCCCACTTACACCGAGTTTTCCCACAGCTCTGCTAATCCTTATCCTTTCATTTGGCCAGGAGCAGGGATTCCCAGGGCAGGTGAGTTCAAACCTCTCAGAACAAAGGCTGGGCAGAGTTCCTGACTACACAGAGTGACAAAGCTGCTGCAAAACCAGCTGCTTTCCAAGCCTGGCAGGACGGGGCAGAGCTCTTGGGAAGGCAAGGGTTGAGAGAGGAAAGAGAGAGGGATGTTGGATGTATTTGGAAGCAAGGAAGCACAAAGCCCTTCCTCGGAGCAGCTGAGCCGATCCCCAGGCAGCCCCATCTCCTCCCATGCTGCAAACTGCAGTGACACCTCGTGGTGAAGCCAGCGGGCCCCGGGACAAACGAGCTGGCCAGGATCCTCGGACTCACCTGGAAAGGCTTCTGGAATGTCTCCTCCATGGCCAGCCGGCCATACTCGGTGAAAAGCTGCAAGGAAAGGACAGGACAGGACAGTGAGTTTGTCACTGCAGGCACTGTGGGGCACCAGCACTGAGCTCTGTAACAGGGACAGGACCCAAGGAAAGGCTGGAGCTGTGCCAGGGCAGGGATTTCAGGAAAGTTCTTCCCCCAGAGGGTGCTGGCACTGCCCAGGCTCCCCAGGGAATGGGCACAGCCCCAGGGATGCCAGAGCTCCAGGAGTGTTGACAGAACTGCCAGGGATACCCAGGCTGGGGTTGTTGGGGGTCTGTGTAGGGCCAGGAGCTGGATCAATGATCCCTGTGGGTCCCTGGAGGGAATCCTCTGATTCTCTGGAGCAGTAAGGGATATTTATGAGTGGGGATTACCAGCACCAAGTGCAGAGCTGGACACAAAGTGGCTCTGGGCTTCCAAGCTCACATCCCAGAGGCACAGGGAGCTGTTATGGAACCATCACCCTGCTGAGCTCTCATGTGAGAGATCCCAGCCTGGAGCTTTTGGCTGCCAAATCTGTGGAAAATGGCTCAGATCAGCTGCTTGCTGCTGGTTTCATACCAACCAGAAACTTCTCATGCTCCAGGGGGCTGCTGGAGCCCTGCTCCCTCTAAACACTCCAGGCAGGAGCAGAAATTAATTCAGAAATAAGCACTTTCCCTGCAAACCCCTGCTGTGCAAAGACTCTAAAATCAGCCTAGCAGCAAGATTTGAAGACTCTCCAGTCTCTCTGCACTCTAATTTCTAACTGAAGGCACAATAATGTGTTTCACAGATGCCCAAAAATGGGTCAACTTGTTAAACAGTCATGGCTTAAAATTCAAACTGAAAGATCAGAGCTACACTGAATAAATTCAGTGTTAAAGAAGTGTTATTGTTAATAATATTTATGGACTGAGATAATTCAGAAGTATTCAAATGCTGATTTTTTCAGCTGGACTTTTGCTTTTCTTTCCTTTCCTTAAGCTCCTGAAAAAACCTACCTAATTAATCAATCAATTAATCAGCTGAACAGAAGAGAAAGCAGGAGGTAATTCCAGGAAATGGGCAAGACACCTGTGTCACAAAAATCCCATTAGCTGCTTGTCTCCAAGAGTCAGGGCTGGAATCACCCTTAGAGGGTCACCAGATGGCAACATCCAGGCTGATAATTCAGTCACAGAATAAAATCCCAGGGTGGTTTGGGTTGGGAGGGACCTGAAATCCCACCCAGTTCCAACCCCTGCCATGGGCAGGGACACCTTCCACTATCCAAGGTTGCTTCAACTCTCATCCAAGCTGGCCTTGGACACTTCCAGGGAGGAGGCAGCCACAGCCTCTCTGGGAAATGTATGCCAGGGCCTCACAGGCAGAAATTCCTTCCCAATATTCCATCTAACCCTGCCCTCCAGGAGTGGAAGCCATTCCCCATGATCCTGTCACTCCAAGCCCTTGTAAATAGACACAATTAGGTTACCCCAAAGCTTCTCTTACCTGCAAGTGCTGCAGATCATCCTCCTGCACATTCTGGGACAAGTTATAAACCTGCATTTAAATAAAAACCCAACTTCAGATCACTCAGAACAGCCTGTCCTTGGGGCTAACACGTGGCTGGTGTGGCTAAAGCCTATGACACCCCCATGGGGACAGGGGCAAGGTCCCAGGTGGTGCTGGCACAAGTAGGAAGGGAAGCCCTGACAGGCTCCGTGGTTCCTGGGGCTGAACTCCTCCAGCCCAGAGGTTTCTTACCTGGATGGAGCTGATCATGGTGCTGAGGGCAAACACGGTGGCCGAGTCCCTGAGGGTGGACTGGCTGTCAAAGGTGCCCTGAGTGTCCATCAGCAGCACCGCGACCTGCGGGGCACAGAGCTCCTGTCAGCACCCCCCTGTGCCACGGGGAATGGCAGCTGGGGTACTGTGCTGGGGCCTCACTGCTTCTGCTCAGCCTCCTCACTGGGGGGGGACAAAGGAAAAGCTCATCCCCAGCCACTCCTGACAGCAGGGTCACTCCAGCTGGCAGCAAAATTAATGCTCTGCAAGGCAGTGAGGGAACTGCTCTGCTCCTCAGACACCTGCTGTCTCTGCCTGAGTCTGCAGCAGAAACCAAACACAAACTGCACCTCCTGAACCCAAACACACTCTGGCAGTGTTAGGAATCACACCCTGAATGCCTCAGTGTCACTTGGGTGCCATGCTCTGCGTTGAAGTGCAGATAAATACAAATATTCCTGGCTATCAGCTGAATTTGCAGGATGCTCCAAATCCACTGTGACAACTCTGAATGAAGAAAATCCACTTTGCAACTTCTGCTCGAGGAAAGAGAAGGAGTTTGTAAGGACATGAGATTCAAGATTTCTGGAATAGTACAGAAATAAACTCTGGGATGCCCAGAATTGAGGGACACTTAGAGAACATATCAGGGACACTTGGACATCACATCACCTCATTCTGTTAAACCCATCTCTAACATGTGTTTTTCACAGAGGTGTGTACAACTTCATAGTGGTTCTACAGACTGTCAATTACACAGAAGTTTCTACATCACTTCCATAAATACCTCCCATGCAAAACCACCCCATTCCACCCCTTGACTCTGTGAAATATGTCAAAAATTATTATCAAAATGACATTCTTTAAGAAAATATTTTTACATCACTTCCTTCACTTACTAAAACAGAGACATGGTATTGAAAACCTTCCCTAAACTTGCACAACCACCTAAAACAAGGCAGGAGAGTCTCAAAAGCTGGAGAATGAGGAAAATGAGCTGACAGCAACAGAGACACACACACACACCTTGGTGCCATCGGGCTTGTCCACCAGGAACACCTCACTCCATATCTGGATCCCGGTCGTCTCCCGCTCAGAGCCGCCCCTCCAGGAGAATCCCGTCAGGGGCTCGTTGTAATCCCCAACCCAGTCCACTGCCTCCTGCAGGGAGGAACACAAGGAGTTGCTGGAGGTGTCAAAAAGGCTTAAGAGGTTAAGAACCGTATAAGGGAGGTTTTTCTTTGCTTTTACTGTCAAGGTACCTCAATCCTGGGGGCAGCTTTGGGATCCTCACAAAAAAGACGTGGAGGGGCTGGAGCATGAAGGGAAGGGGACGGAGCTGGGAAGGATCTGGAGCACCAGAAGAGGCTGAGTGAGCTGGGAAAGGAGCTCAGCCTGGAGAAAAAGAGGCTCAGGGGGGACCTTGTGGCTCTGCACAACTCCTGACAGGAGGGGACAGCCAGGGGAGAATTAGGCTCTGCTCCCAGGGAAAAAAGCAGCAGGAAAAGAGGAAACAATCCAAAGTTACACCAGGGGAGGTTTGGGTTGAATATTAGGAAAATTTTTTTCACTGGAAGGGTGGTCACACATTGGAACAGGCTGCCCTGGGCAGTGGTGGAGTCCCCATCCATGGAAGTGTTCAAAAGACACCTGAGGATGTGGTTTGGTGGTGAATAAGGTAATGCTGGGTTAGCGCTGGATTCAGTGATCTTAGAGGGATTTTCCAGCCTAAATGATTCTGTGATTCAGGGCAGCAGATGTGACCATTCCTGCTCCAAAGTCAAGAGTCCACGAGAAACTTCTGCCTGGGGAAGGATCTGCTCTGCACTCATGAGAGCCTTGAGCATTCCTAAAGCACCAAATCCTGCCCAGCTCATCCCTGAGCAGCACATGGGAGCAACGAGGAACAGCAGGCCCTGGGAAGGGCCCCCTGAGCTGCAGCCTTACCTTGTTGTACATGTACCGCAGCATGAAGTCCATCAGGAATGATTTTCCTTTCCTAAAAGCTCCAGCCACAGACACAGCCACCACCTCCTTGTCTCTGACAGCCTCGGACAGGAGGATGCGGTTCAGCGCGGCTTCGTCCAGCTCAAAGGAGTGGTCATCTTTGACAATGAGCACCTGCACTGGCCCTGCCTTCCTCACTGATTCCTCCTCCTCAGAGCTCCACTCGTAAGTCTTGTCTGCAAAACTACCTGTGAGAACAGGGGAAATGAGAGGCTTTGGTGCCTTCCTCTGCACTGTGAGGGGTCAGCGACAGCAGGGCTGGACAGGGCGCTAAGAGATCCAAAAACTCAAATATCCATCCCAAAATGGCATCATCCAGAGCAGATCTGCTGCACCTGGCCTCAGACATCCCAATGGAGACTCCATGCTTCTTTGGGGTCATCTGACCCCGTGCTCCACACAGGCAGAGCATTCCCTGCTGGAATTTCCCTTGGCAAAACACATCCCTCAGATTTTATCCTGCATGGAAACCAGATCCCTGCAACTCCCTACATAAACAGTGCCTGCCATAACACCTCCCTTGGCCCTTTCTCAGCTGGAAAAGCAAAGTCCAAGCCTTCTCAGCATCCCTTCTACCTCATTATGCAGGGATCTGCTCTCCTCTGGACACTCCCCACCAGGTCCTTCCTGAAGGATGACTCAAAAATAGAAGCAGCTCTCCAGCTGAGGTGTCCAAGGGTCTCACATCTCTATCAAAGGATGCTGCCTTTGTGTATCCTCTGCCACTGCTGCTCCTGTAGCAGCACATCCCTGCTCCATCTGCAGCCTGAGCTGATGCTCCAAGTGCAATCTGCTGTTCCTGCCATCAGCCTCATCACCAGCATCCCCCAGGGCACTCCCAGCAGGAATCAGGCCATGCAGACACAAGCCCATCCTGATAAAAGCCACTTTGCTGCTCCCAAGTGGGAAGCACACACAAAGCACAAGCACTGCCACTTTCCCACTTGGAAATGGCAAAGTTCCCTGTGGAGCTGCTGCCTGGGCTGTGGAGGGCTCACACAGGAGGGTCTCACAGGAGCCAGATGCATTTTAAGACCTGCAGCCCTGGGATTTGCAAAGAGCAGGCTGTCTCCAGTAATTTTCCTTTCCTGGTCTTTCCAAACTTTCCAGCACAGGCAAGAGATGCTGGAGGTGATTAATGTGCAGTCAGCTCACCTACAGCCACGTGAAACCTCCTTGCCAGCAGGGAAAGGAGCATGAGATGGAAAGCTCCCCCCAAATTCCAACAAAAACTTCCCAGTTTGCTGGCTTGGGCTGTAACTTTCCCAAATTTTGCCTCAAGTTAAACCTCCCCAGTCTCTGTTTCAGCCCCTGACCTTGGGGACCCAGTTTTGAGCTGTTTCAAAGCACAAGGACTGTGTGTGCACACGCTAAAAGAGAAGTTATAAATATCAAGAGGAATAGGATTTGCCCATTCTGGGCCTCTCTATAAAGAAGCCTCCAGCAGTAACTCCATATTTTAAATAACAGCAGCACTTTTGTGATTTCCTAAGATCCTGCAAGGAAGTACCAGGATCATTAGGCCTGGTTGCCAGGGGATTTCTGGTGGCTCTTGGACATATACTATGAGCTTTCTTTGCTCACAGCTGAAAGACAAAGATCTTTTCTTTCCATTGCTTGGAGGTTTTTTAACTAAACAAAAGTCCCAAATGGTGTGAAAAGCAGATTCTCCACCAGACTGCAGCACTAAAATCCCTTCAAGCACTGCTTAGGGGCCTCCAGGAAAAAAAAAAAAAAAATCCTTCCCATTTCAAATCCAGGGAGTCAGGATCCAGGCACACACTGCCAAAGGAAGGTGTCTGAGAGAGGCACACACCAAACACCTTCTCCAGCACTGAGCCATTCCCACCAGGTAAGGACAGCCAGGTGCCAAAGGACCACAGGCTCCTGTGCTCTTTTTAAGCACTGCCAAGCTGCAAGGGCCATGTAAAGGATAGGAAATGCCTCCTCTCTTGTGGTGTTTCCCAAAGCCCTGCTCACCTAAGCCAAGTCCTATTTTTATTTTCTTCTTCCAGCTGCACAGAAAGGACAGTAGAGAGATCCTTGGATAGGATGTGACTCATAGTGGGGGCAGGAAAAGATTTGTAAATCAAATTAAACTTAAATATTTCTGACTCTAAGTCAGCCATCAGGGTGCAACAGCTGTGCCACCTTCCCAGACCAGACAAATCCCACCTCAGGCACAGAGACAGAGGGAAGTGGGACTTTGGCTGGAGCCCCTCTGCTCTGGAGCCAGGCTGGGAGAGCTGGGAATGTTCACCTGGAGAAGGCTCCAGGGAGAGCTCAGAGCCCCTTGCAGGGCCTGAAGGGGCTCCAGGAGAGCTGGAGAGGGACTGGGGACAAGGGATGGAGGGACAGGACACAGGGAATGGCTTCAAACTAAAAGAGGAGAGGTTTAATTAGATTTTAGGAAGGAATTGTTCCCTGGGAGGGTGGTGAGGCCCTGGCACAGCTGTGGCTGCCCCTGGATCCCTGGCAGTACCCAAGGCCAGGCTGGACAGGGCTTGGAGCAGCCTGGGACAGTGGGAGGTGTCCCTGCCATGGCAGGGGTGGCACTGGATGAAGTTTAAGGTCCCTTTCAACCCAAACCATTCTGGGATTCCATGATTTATGTGTTTACTCATCCTGCACTAGCAGTCTAGCAGTGGGTACCAGGATGGGCACAAATCCTTGGATGCCCCTGGCTCAGAGAACTGAACAGACCTCCCAGTCCTGGGCAAGGATCCAAGCACCAGGACAGGGGGCTGAGGAGAGTCCCCTGCCCCAGGGACACCTGGTGCCAGATCCCCTCTCCTGGTGCCTGGATGGGATCTTCCCCACCTTCTTCTCCCTCTGCTCTTTCCAGCAGCTGAGCCAGCAATCAGTGCAGAGGAAAAGGGATTGTTTTGTCTCTTCAAATCATCATAATCTGAAGGAGAGTAGTTTTTCTAAGCAGATATTAACAGATTTTGGGAGAATGTCTCCAGACACAGAAGTGGCCATGGTCTCCTAGGGGCCATCCTTGTCTCCATCACCTGAACACCAGGAAAACCAGGCTGTTTGCACAACACAAAGCATTAGGAGAAGGATATGTTGATTCCCAGTTCCTTGGAGACAACAGGAAAGAGAGATTATATTAAGCAGGTCTCTGAACTAATTTCATCCCTATCTCTGCTTCTTTCACATAGGCCATCTGCAGACAAAATTATCTTTTTCATATTTATATTCATACTTCCATGTGATGACACTTTCAGGTTCTGTTTATTAGATTATCTGCCCCACTGCAGAGCCAGGGATTATTTTATAAAATGGCTGCACACTACTGGAAGTCAGTGATTTTAACTGGTCTTTCTGGCCATAAATGAGTTACTTGCCTTGAAGGAAGCTGTACCTGGCAGTGGCAAAACCTCACCCGGCCAAAAATGAAAGGAAGGAGAGCTCAGCTTTCCTGAACACACTCTTGTTTTCACTCCTTTTCTGAGTTGACTCCTCCTTTCTCTCAGCTCTGCAATTACGTCAATTCTCCAGCTGCTCATTCAGAAATTCACAGGATCCGGCTCCTTTTCCCCATTTCATAACAGCTCATTGCCACGACTCCGGAGCGGGGTGGAAGCCACAGCTCTTTTCCATATGGCCATTCCAAGTGGGAGGGGGAGGAGAGCAGGAATTGCGTTTGTACTTACCGGGCTGGCAGACAGCATAAAAAAAGCAAAGAATTCTTTAACTGCTCTAAGACCTGCTTTGGACTAAATTATTAAATTGAAACAGCATATTTCACATTGTGCCTGTGTGTAGACTGAGAGACATGTCTGATGTAATTTACTTAATTTATTCTTCTCTAGGAGTTAATTACATGCCACTAAGTAAGCAATGTTTGCTTGCTGAAGCCTGTTCTCCCTTAGCCATGGAAGAACAGGTCACAGAAATGCTGACTGCTTCCCAGAGTGCCACAAAGGAATCAGCCTTGTCCTCATGTGAGCCTGCACAATAAATACATTTCATTCCAGAGCATGAAACACAGCCACGTCCCATCATCTGTGCAAACACCGCCTGACCAGAGCCTGAGGAAGCCAATTTGCCAGCCCTGCTCTCAAGCTCTCTCAGATCCCAGGATTCTCAGCTATCCTGTGGAAAACAGGGGCTGCAGCCTGGGCTCTGATTCTCCCACTGAAATCAAACTCCAGAATAGTTTGGGTTAGAAGGGACCTTAAAAATCATCTTGTTCCCATGGCCAGGGACACCTTCCACCATCCCAGGTTGTTCCAAGCCCTGTCCAGCCTGGCCTTGGGCTCTGCCAGGGATCCAGGGGCAGCCACAGCTGCTCTGGGCACCCTGTGCCAGGGCCTGCCCACCCTCACAGGGAAGAGTTTTCCCCCCATATCTAATCTAATCTCTCCTGTTTTAGTTTAAATCCTTTTCTCTTCATCCTGTCACTATCTGCTCGTGTACAAAGTCACTCTCCTTTTTAATAAGCCACTTCCAAGTACTGGAAGGCCATGGTGAGATCACCCTGGAGCTTTCTCTTCTCCAGGCAAAACAACTCCAGCTCAGATGTCACACACACAAAAACACCAATGTTAGGCAGTGCTGCCATTCTCAGGGCATTCAAACCAAGTTACTGCAAGGAAAACAAACTCCCAAGGAGAGAAAATCGAGGTTTGATGGGAAGCTTGAACTTGCTTGTTCCCTGGAACAGAGTATCCTGTATCCACCGTGTCAGGCTGCTTATCAGCAGCTCTCAGGGGATCTGTTTGACCAGCAGTGATATCAGTGTGGGTCCTTTCTGGAGTTTCCATCCCAAACATATCACACAGCCACCAACAGCACACGAGCCAAGCCCTGAACAGAGCCTGCAGTCAGCCTCCATCCCTCTGGATGCTCTCCAGAGAGCTGCAGTTTGCAGGAAGCTTATCTGCCCTCCACAACAGCTCCGGAAAACACAGCCACCCCTCCCCGAGCATCCCCCTGCACCGGGCACGTTCAGCCTGGCTGCTGCTGGCACAGGGGCTCTGCTCTGTGCCTGTGCTGAGCTCCCTGCGCTGCACAGCAGCAGCGATGATCTGAGGAGGCTGGGAGGGGCGGGCAGCTCCGAGCATGCACCAGGAATCCTCTCCTCTCCTCTCCTCGACAGGCTGGCGCAGAGCTCGGCACCTGATCCAGCCAACCAGGGAGAAACGGGAATAAAGCGTGGAAGCGATGCAGAGCCAGAGCAGGGTGGTGCCCGGCAATAACCTGCCCTGGTTCTGCACAAAGGATTCACCCCCGAGAGCCGAGCCTGGCCCGGCCAGCTCAGAGCTGGCAAACTCCCCCAGCATGGGCTGCCAGAAGGTGTCTGGACAGGGCTGCTCCTGGGAGACACGGCCTTGCAGAGGGGGGAGCAGGGAACCTGGCTGGGCAAAGCCCTGTCTGACAGCCACCCCTGCTCTGCAGTCCTGCCTGCACTGCACCACCAAAGGTTCCTGGCCAGCAGGTCAGCAATCCTCCCAAGCTGGGTTTAACCACACACCATCATTCACCACACCTTGCTGTGCCTCAGAATCCCAAAATTGTTTGGGTTGGAAGGGATCCACCTGCCCAGCCAGTTTCAACCCTTACACAAATAACACCTTCCATTATCCCAGACTGCTCCAAGCCCTGTTCAACCTGGCCTTGGACACTTCCAGGACCCAGGGACAGCCACAGCTTCTCTGAACACCCTCTGCCAGGGCCTCACCACCCTCCCAGGGAAGAACTTTTTCCAAATATCCCATCTCTCCCTGCCCTCTGGCAGTGGGAAGCCGTTCCCCTTTATCCTGGTACTATGTGGTCTTGTAAATAAGTCTCTCTTCATGCATCTCCTGCACCCAGGGCACAGCTGATCTCACAGACACACAACCTTACCTCTACTCTGCTCACACCTCTGCTGGGATTTTTGACATGTCCACAGAACCCCATATCCAAGCAGGGGAAACACCAAATGCTGCCCATGCACTAACCAGAACCACTGGGACCTGGTAAGTGCCACATGTACCTGGCAGGCTCTCATGCCACCCCTTCCACCTGGGGCTGCTGAGCTGGGAAATGCAGCAAGGAAGGGGAAGGCAGAGCCAGAACTTATAGTGCCCAACTAGGAAATCATGTGCACCTCCTCAGACTGGATGTAATCACAGCTGCCACGAATCTGTGGAAATGACAGATCAATGACAATCCCTGGAGCTGCAGGGCACCAGAAGCAGGTGAAGAAAACTGTTGTGAAAAAAGGAGCCTTGTCATTCAACAATCAAGAATGGCAGATTAATAGCAATGGACTGTTCAGGGATGTGGTGGAGTCACCACCTCTGGAGGTGCTTAAGGAAAGACTGGATGTGGCACCCAGTGCCACAGTCTGGTTAACAAGGTGGTATTTGGGACTTGATGATCTCAGAGGTCTTTTCCAACCTAAATGACTCTGATTCTGTAAAAGGCCACACTTGGTAGTGTCCCTTTGGGATCCCAAGCTGTCCTCTCCAAAATCAGGGCAAACTCCTACAGCTGAGCTGCACAGCTGTGCTAGCACCTCTGCCAACCCAACCTGCACTCCCCCGTTCTCCTGGCAGGGACCCTGGCTGGAGCAGGGAGCTGAGCAGGGTGGCTGCTGCTGCCAGGCTTCATCCTCACCCTTTGCTTTTTTTGGAGCAGTGGAGATGTGGCACCTTCCTCCTGCCAGCCCTGAGTCACCCAGCTGGCAGCAGCACAGCGTGAGCTCCGCGTGGCCAGCTCAGCCCCTTCTCCCTTTGGCAGGGGGAACAAGGGGATGAATGATTGTGCTGATAGCAGGAGTGGTTTGGGACCTTCCCACGTCAACCACTGCTGACAGGAGCAAGAGTCTGGATGATAACTGGCCCCCAAACCTGCCTGTTACAACATCTCAAATGCCAAAGTACAATGTGAAATTCTTAATTACAACACCTACTACATGAAGCTCCAGTGCTTAGCTGGCTCTGAAGCAAGAGCAGTTCCTACTGCTGTCAAATTCCCAGGCTGAGCTTTGGAGGCAAAGGCAGGCAACCACCTTGGGAATGAAGCAAATCAGAATTTTTTGTATAATTTTTTCAAGAAGTTTGAGGTCAGGTTAGACAGTTATGTGGCTGTGCCCATGACAGCTCAGGCAGCAGGAATGGCTGAGTCAGAGGCAAGGTGGGTACCTCCCATAGGCAAAACACTGCTGGAACAGCACCAGCAAAAAAGCCATGATCTGTTTGTCAGGTGCAAACCCTGGGCCTGCTCCCTTTCCCACATTTAAGCCTATTCCCTTATTTCCCATTAATATTTCCCATATTTAAGCCCACATTCTCCGGGGTAACACAGAATCCCAGAATGGTTTGGTTGGAAGGGAACCTAAAGAACATCTCATTCCACCCCCTGTCAAGGGCAGGGACACCTTCCACTATCTCAGGTTGCTCCAAGCCCCATCCAGCCTGGTCTTGGACACCTCCAAGGATACATTTCCACAACTCCCTCTTCCCTCCCAGCACACATTTTCTTCATGGTCCTTCATCTGCTCTGTTTGTCAGCAATAGCCTCCCTTCATCTCCACCACCAATACTGGATTTATTTTTTTCTGACATTAAATTATTTTTACCCTTTTGTTGCTAAAATTGCCTGAAAATAAAGTTTGGTAAACATGCCATGAAATTTTAGGATATAACATGAAAGGTAATTACCCTCTGCCATAAAATGCTTATGTATATAAAGTGCTTTAAATGTGCTTTATGGGCTTGGCAGAACTCAGCCCCTTCTCCAGAGCATCCACCCCGTTTGGGAGATCTGTGTTCAGTTATTTTCCTGCTGTAACACTTCACTTTTCCTGAACTGATGGCAATGGGAGCATTTCTGGCAGGAGGAGCAGAGGAGCTGGGGGCTCTCTAGAGTGAAGTGACTTTCAGAAGTGATCCATGGGACACCTTGTGCCTCACAGAGCATGACAATACCTGCCCCAGCCTCCTTCCCCTGCTGGAGAAGGTTCCAGTCAGTGATCCAGGGAGCTGATATAAAGCCTGCTGCCTCTGAACATCACCCAGGCCCTAAACAACATCTTAGTGTGCTGTTTGTCAGCCATGGCCTTAGCAGGGAAAATGCAGCAAGACACAACCAAGGCCACAAGTGCTTCCCACTTCCATGAATCAGGAGGCAGCCAAGGCCTAGAGCCACTCATGGCATGGACATGACAAGGAACAGGACAACGAACCCATGTCACCACTCCCAGGCAGGCTCAGGCCATCCTGGTTTTTCCCAAAAGAGAAAAATCCAGGCTGCTCTTGCTCCTGCCCACCTGGTGGATCCCAGCTATTCCAATTCCCTGTACAATGCTGCTGCCTGCACAACAACAATGGGAGAATGACTTTGGATGAGGACCTGGAGGGACAGGACACAGGGAATGGCTTCCACTGCCAGAGGGCAGGGAGAGATGGGATACTGGGAAAAAATTCTTCCCTGTGAGGGTGGATAGGCCTAGCACAGGGTGCCCAGAGAAGCTGTGGTTGTCTCTGGATCCCTGGAAGTGTTCCAGGCCAGGTTGGATGGGACTTGGAGCAACCTGATCTACTGGAAAGTGTCCCTGCCCATTCCATGATTGTATAATCACATTCAGCTGGAAATGTTGACTTGTCTCTTCTTTCAGGTCCCAGCATTTCATTTTCTTTTCTCTTTCACAAGCCAGTCATTTGGTTGGGAATATTTCTGGCTTTTTGTGTAGAGGCCCCTCTGTCTGAAACATCTCAGCTTTCACTTGTCAGGTTCCCAGCATTGAAAGTCACAAAGAAATGCCAGGAAGTGGAAACTGAAAATCCATCACAAAAGGGCAGAAATCAAACAATAAACAGAAAGGATGTTAACATGGTTAAAATGAAAAACAACCTAGCAAAATCCTAGTTTTCTTTTCAGTTTAACCCACTGTGTGCAGTCTAAGATGTGGCAGTGATGATCTCTGGCCTGTGCTGGAGAGGAGTCCCTCCTCCTCAAAATAGTTCCTTGGCTTTTCCTGGCTCCCTTTAGCAGCTCTCCTAAATCCCCTATGCACCCTGAAAACCCTCACCAAGAAGTATCTATAACCTCTGTACTCTCTTTTATGGTTTTAAAACTGAATTCTTGCTAGGTGGACCATTCCAATTTCAACACAAAATTGGCCATGATGGGAAACATGAGATTTCACACAATTTGTTCCAGTCTGTGCTGTCTGAAGGGAGCAGGGATCTCACTGAATCAGAGGGACTAGGCTGCTGAACATCTGCAACTGCCAAGCACAAAGAATTTCAGACAAAAATCAGTGTAATCTATTACAAACCCCCATGAGCTGGCTGGACCTCACCGTGCTGAGCAGAAGTTGGACTAACAATCCTTATTTTGGGCAAAGCAGGGTCCAGTACTCACAGCAAGAAATTGTGATTTTTTTTCATCTGTAGCTACCTCAACCATTCAACTGGCAGCAGTTGTAAGGTCTAGGAACCATTTGGCACGTTCAGGAAGAGCCTTAAATGAGGCATAACCTGATGCTGACCTTTAGCCCAAGGCTAAATCCTGCTCTGGATGCATCACACGCCCCTACAGAGCTCCCTGGGATGTGACAGCGACCCAAATGTCACCAGGGGCAATCCCACAAACTCATCCTCATTTGCTCTGTGAGCTTTAAAAAAGCAAATTATTTTTATGAAACAAAGCAGGGTTACACTCAGCAGCTGCCTGATTCCTGAGTAACTAGGGCAAAGTTTGATCTGTTTCAAAATAGCGTTAATATTTTTAATGACCCATAAGCCCATTTTCAGAACAAAGCAAGGACTTTCTCCTTTCTGCCTTAGTTTCAGGAAAAGCCCAAGCCTCCTCCTTTGCCAGCTGAAAAACGTAGCAGTGGAATAGTCACCCCCATGGACTGATGTCACCACACAATGCTGCAGTCACTGGATGTAAACACAGCTTTCAGGGCAATGGGGTTTTGTTGTATAAATAGAATAAATAAATTTATAAAGGCAGCTTTTTCTTTTCCTTTCCTAGTAAAAAAAATGAAGCATTTCACTCAATTTCTTACTCATAATGTCAACCAGCCTGGCAAAAAGTTAGGAAATCCTCTAGGAATAGGTGAACGTCTATGGGATACAGGGAATTATTTTGAGCTGTGGATGGGTGGCAGCAGAAGGCAGCTGATCCCACAGAGATCTGCTTGGATCCATGGACGCTTCCAGATTCTTGCAGAGAAGCTCAGGAAGAGTTCACCCCACCAGTGACACATCACATTTCCCAGGAGCAGGGCTCAGCAGCACAGGCTGAGAAATGTGCCTAAATCCCTTGCTGGATGCAGGCTGTACTTCCCAGGATGATGCTTTCTCCACTTCCATCCGGCATCATTTGCATTCCCTCCTCCTGCTCTCAGGATGTGCGGGGAAGGCACCAGCGTGTGGACGTGTGTGCAATTCCCAACACGCACGGAGTCAGGGCTGCCACGTCTGTCACACGCTCCGCGAGACAAAGCTGAGAATGGCACCACATTCCCTGGCAAGTTGTCCCTCCGGTTTACCCAAGGATCTGAGGACCTTCATTAAGTCACAGCTAAACACGGCACCGATCAAATGGGCTTTGCCCATTTTGTGCCCCCCTCTATCCCAAAAAGCCCATCACCGGATCAGCCACTCCGTTACCCCAACGCTTCCTCCAGCACGCCTCCGAGCTGTTAATCATTGCCATGGGAAATCCTACGCTCATCTACACAAATTAGAATGTAATTTGTGTATCTAAACATCACAGCTCAGCTCACCCGCTCTGCCTGAGGAGCCGGGATACCGCCGGCACCCGTGAGCGAGCTCACATGGAATTACGACTCCGGAGGAAACGGCAAATTACCCTCCTCAAATAACGGGAACTGGCTGGATAAAATCTGATTTCCTGCGGAACAGCGTGTCAGTGGGAGTGGGTGAAGCGATGCATCACCGGCAGGCTGAAGGTGGAGGAGCCCCTTGCTGGGTGCAGCCCACCTGTGGGACCAGCCTGGGCTCCAGGGGGAAGCAGCAGCTGCGGGAGGATCCAGGCGCCTCTGGAGGGAACCGAAGCCTTGCAGGAAGACACCACAGAACTTCCTCCGCCCGTCCCCCCGCTCCGCTCCCCGGCACTGCTGCCCCGGCTCCCCCGGGATCAGGGGGCTGTGAGGGATGGGTTTAAAATGGGCCCTGTCTGGAGGGTGACTCGACAACTAAATCCTACAGCTTCCAGAAACGGGGGGAACCCTCTGGAGGGGTGATAAGCCAGGGTGGCCTTGTGGCTCTGCCCGAGGAAGGCGGGGTGAGCGGGATCCCTGCTCCCGGATGAGGTGGGGTGGTGGCTGAGGTGGCATCCCCCATCAGGGGCTGAGGGGACAGCAGGGCCAGGGTGAGGGGTGTCAGGGCAAGCCGGAGGAGCAGCCCAAAGGCTCCCCGGGGAGCTGCCGGGGCTGTCTGGCCCGAGGTGTGTCAGGGGGTCCCGCTGCAGCCGAGCCGAGGGCGGTGACCAGCCCAAGCCGGGGACACCTCGCCTCGGGAGGCCCCGGAACGAGGGGCGCCCCATCCCGCAGCCCTGCTCCCCGTCAGGCTGGCGGGGCGGGACGGGCGGACCCCAGGCCCCTCAGGGATAGCGCGGGGGGATCCCCGACACCCGTGTGTCCCCTCAGCAGCGGGCAGCCCCCCGCCCC
>WBNO01032636.1:362036-399643 GCA_013400575.1 Peucedramus taeniatus
GTTGCCGCCGCAGCAGCCATGGGCCGGGGGCCGCCGCGGTAGGAGCATCCCGGGGCCGGCGGGGACGCGGCGCTGGACATGGAGCCGGCGGCGCGGGCCAGCGGGGATATCCTGAGGCGGAACCCGCAGCAGGACTACGAGCTGATCCAGCGGGTGGGGAGCGGCACCTACGGCGACGTGTACAAGGTGAGCGGCGGGGGGGCCGCCTCTGGCAGAGCCGGAGGATTCGCACTCGTGTGGAAAAGGATTGACTGGGAGGGAGGTGAGGCCCTGGCACGGGGTGCCCAGAGAAGCTGCGGCCATCCCTGGAAGTGTCCAAGGCCGGGATGAGCGGGGCTTGGAGCACCTTGGGATAAAGGAGTGTGCCCCTGCCCATGGCAAGGGGTTTGACTGAATGGGATCTTTAAGGTTCCATCCAACCCAAACCATTCTGGGATTCTGTGCTTGCAGCACCAGAGAAGGTTCTCTCTTACCGCTGCCCTTCTTGGAGGTTTGATCGGTGAACATTGCAGGCGATTCTTCCCGCGTTACTGCCCGAGGAGGTAGAGGATATCTCTTGGCTGTACCTGTTTACAGAACACATCCACTTAAAGCACCTGATTAAAAGGGTGCCACTTTATCCCCGAGGTTAATAATAGCCCGTGAAAGGCAGAAGCAGATTAAAGCTCTTCAGTAGCTGGAACGGAGCTGCAGCACGAGGTAGAGTTAGTGCAGCACATCAAGTAGATGCTCGTGGAATGGTGCGTACAAAAAGTGACCCTGTCCATGGCAGGGAGCTGGAACTGGGTGATCTTTTAGGTCCCTTCCAAGCCAAACCATTCTGGGATTCTGGAATTCCGTACTGGTGCTCACATCAACAGAACCACAAGCATGGGGGACAGGAGGTGCAGGCAGCGGTTGTGTTCTTCTCATATGAGCCTTGTCCTCGTCCCTCAGGGATGTTCCTCACACCTCAGGGATGTTCCTCACACCTCAGGGACGTTCCTCATACCTCAGGGATGCTCAGCAGCTTTTAGGGCTGGGTGAGTTACAAAGAAAGCCTCAAAGTTTTCAACCTGTGCTTGGCAATGTGCGTGTTCAGCTGCACGGGCAGGGAGGCTGTGGGATGTTTTCCTTTGTAGCGCTCTTGAGTGTGTTTAAAATAGACCTGACACAGCCAAGCGTGCAAGGGAAGGTGTGTTAACTGTGCCACATGAAAGGCAGCAGTAATTGCTTCTGCTGGGGGAGGGCTCTTTGCTAATGTTCAAATTGAAGTTTTATAGATGGATCCTGTTCCCACCACCCCTTTGAAATGGTTACTTATGACCTCAGGGAGTTATTTTTAAAAGTTTTCATGGTGCATATTTACCTTCCTCTTTTATTTTTTTAATCCTACAGTGCTGTGCACAGATCAGTCAACTTCTTTCCTAGGGATTCTAGCCCTAAATCCTTTAAAAGAACATTTCAGCTGTCATAAATCTGGAACTCTGCATACCTTGAGCTGCTTTGTTTGCGTGTGCCTGCCCAGTGCAGGGCAGCATGACAAGAAATAACCAGGCAGCACGACAAGAAATAACTAGTTGGCGTTGCAGGGAAGTGTTTTTGTGTCATCTCTTTGTGGAAAAAGAAATATTCTGCTTCTCATTATCCTGGTAATTAGTGGAGAGCTGTGCTGACATGTCATCCAGTTTCCGCTTCCGGAGCTGGGTTGGATGCATGGCTCTGCTCTGTGCCATGTAAACACATCCATCCCCTTTAAACAAAAAAAACACAGCCCTCTGCCCCCTCCTCCACTCCTTGGCTTATGAAAAATGCTCCTTCTACTCCTGAAACGGTTTCAGATAAGGAGCAAACCCAAACTTTCTCCTTGTGCAGCCTGGCAAATTTCAATCAAAGTTTTGGCAGGGGTTTCAGGCGCTGTTATGAGTCCGAAACAAGTATAAAGTTAACGAGTTTAAAGTAGTTGGAGAGGCTGCATTTGTTTCTAGGTCATTGGTTTGCTCTTTGTTTTTGTAAAGGCCTGCAACAGGAACTGTATCAAGGGAATACTGAATCAGATGGCACTGCCTCTTATGACAAATATGCACAGCAAACTTATTTTTTAAAGTCATTGATGTTATGATAATTTTAAAAGTAAGCTAAACTTTTTTTTCTTTGAAAGGACTTAATGTATAAACATTGTACTTTTATTTTTCTTAGCCCCTGGTAAGTCTCAGTGCAGATGGCACATCTTGTGCTTGCTGAGAGCTGTCAGAAGTGTTTATAAAATGCATTTATTAGTGAATATCCAAGTGTTTTTATGTTGCAGAGCTCGGGAAAGGTTTGCTAGAGAGGGCTCTTAAATTAAAATGGAATTTTCCCCCTCACCTCTTCAAGTGGTTTCTCTGCTCCTTCACTAATAGTGAGTCACCAGCGTCTCCAGCACAGTTGTTTTTGAGATGTCTAAGCCAGGCAGCCTCTCTGATTGTGGGACATCTGCCTCTTCCTCAGATGCTTTTTGGTGGTTGTGGTTAATGCTTTAAATTCTTCTTGGGGCATTTGGTAGCTTTTAGAGTAATTGCCTCTTTTTTGGATGGTGAAGGTGGAGGTTAAGCAAATATTTCTCTTCACTATTAGGTTACAGAAGAATATTTAAAGGCTTTTCCAAAATTCTCCTGCCCACTTTGCTTTTCATTACTACCATGAAAGCTTTAAACAGAGATGTGTTTTCTTAGTGTTTGTGGGGTTTATTTCTCTTGTCTGTCACATGGCACACAATGGTTGATTGTAGGATTGCTCCTGAGTGCTGGATTGTTGATGTTGTTTTAATATCTTTTTTCCCCAAAATGCATTTCAGGGCTGGTGAGAAACCATCTGTAAATAAACTCTTGTCTATTCACAGCCTGTGTAAATAGATCCAAGTTTGTGTCTAGCAGTCTTGGAAGTAATTTCCATTACAATCCTGACTTGTTAGTTGTCTCATCCGTGATGGGAAAGCTTTTTTTTTCTTTTTAATAGAGGATATTAATATTAAACCACTGGAATAATTTATCCCTCATAGCATTGCACCAAGATACCTTGAATTACTGACTTGTAGAAGAGGTTGCAATAACAAAGATGAGAACTGGAACTTAATAATATGCTATTTAAAAAATAGTATTTTTATGTCCCCAGTGTCTCTCAAATCTAATCTGGTTTTCCTGGAAAGGTCTTCCCACCGTGGTCATAAAAATTAAAATCTCAAGGCAGGGTTTAAAAATGACATCAATTTGTTCTGTTTTGCATTCAGAAATTCTGAAATGCATCTGTTTCATGCTGAAATAGATGTTGTGTGTGGTTAATGAAGAAACACACATTTGACTGGAGTCTTGGAGCAGAAAATTCAAAAAAGCTGCTGGAGACTGTAAATGGAATTTAACCTCCAGCACTAGGAAGTGGCTGGTCAGATCCATCCCAGGTACATTCCCAGTGTGGTTAGATGTTTCCCAGGATGGGTTTTCACACCAGCATGACCCGTGAGTGAACCTGCAGCTTTTCAGTAGGGCTTTGTAGTCCTAATTTGTTTAAGGCTGGGTTGATAACAAGGTCACACCATCAGCTGGATCATCACGAGTTCCTGCAGTCCATGGTGTTTTCTGGAAGTATTTGGAATAGCAGAAGACTGGCCTGTTTTGCTTAACTTGTGGAATTTGGTTTCATCACAACATCCAGTCATTTGCTTGTGTGTAATTGTGGATCTTGGTGTCCTCAAGGGGCTTTGGAAAACAGGACTTGGGTTTGGGGGATAATCTCCTGCTGCTCGTCCTTCCTGAGGTTTCCTGTATGGATTTCTTATTGGAGTGTTTATTAATGGCTCTGAGGGGGTTTGGTGGAGAGATTTAGGGGAAATATTCAAGTGTGCAAGGCCAGCTTGGGCGAGGCTTGGAGCAGCCTGGGATAGAGGAAGGTGTCCCTGCCATGGCAGGGGTGGAATGGGATGAGCTTTAAGGTCCCTTCCACCCCAAACCATTCCCAGGGCTCGGCTTTTTGTGGTTTTCATTCCAAGTGCCCCAAACAGAGTTTTAACTGCTCCTTGCTTCTGCAGAGGGGAACAAAAGGGTGGTTGATGCAAATGGCTGTAAATTCATCCTTGTTGAAGGCTGTTGTTTGGCAGCAGAGCTGGGAGCCCGGGGAAGTGCCGGGCCCGGCAGCCTCGGCCGGCCGCGGGCGCGGGATGAATAGCGGGATGTCTGTGCTCCCCGATGATCAAACATGACCTTGTGCAGCAATTCTAAAGCTGGCTTGTTTGGGCTGTTCCAAGCAGGATTGTGAGCAGTGCCACAGTGGCTTTCTTGAAAAGTAAGCACAAGGGACAAGGAATGCACCAAATTCGGGGCAGAAGCTGCCTGTAAACAAGAGGCGCATTTTTATTGGGTATCATGAAAATTTCATTCTTTCTGGAGTCACCTGCTCAGTCTCTCTTCTCTTGAGATTATTGTCATTATTTTTTAATCTCCTGCACCAAATAGAGGCATCAACTTAGAAGAAACCTGCAGTGTTTTGCCACCGATTGCTGCTGGAAAATAGTGAGCAATGAAATTAGATTGTGGCACACACAGACTCTTTGCTCAAATGCAATTTAAAACAAACATCAAAAAGATTTGTTTTACTTTCTTTGTGTTTTCTTTTTTTAAAGGTTGCCATAAAAGTGTGACTCTGTCCAGTTTGAATCCGGTTTCAGCTCTGCTTGTGTGGTCACTGCCTTGTTCTCAGAGCTCTGGATTCTAATTCCTGGTGCAGCCAAAGGCTGTTGAGAACCTGGATTTGATGTTTAGAAAACAATTCTCAATGTCATTCTAATCTCTCAGATAATGAAAATTTATCAGTTTTTTATCAGTGTTTTACTGCTTAAGTCAACAGGTTAAGAACAGAGTATTAAACCTTTTTTTGATACCAGAAAACAGTTATGGCTATGACAGCTTTTAATCACATATTCCCAACTTCATACAAACATGTTTTGGCAGCTTCAGACCAATTGGATTTGGCCATCCCTGACTCAGCACTTCTGTCCCTGGTGAATATCTGTTGCTTCCACATATAAATGACCATAAAACATCTGTCATATGGGGAATTCCACTCTTCCTCTGCAGATCAAAGCCCTCTGGTCAGCAGTGTTGGCTGTAGCCATGCCTGAACTCCATGTGCTCTTTTTTTTCCATAGGAATGGGATTTGGAATGACATCAAACCAGTGCTCTTGAGTTTTTTCTTACTGCTGTGGAGCTCCTCTTCTGAGGAATGGCATGCTTTTCTTTTAGGATGCAGTCAGTAGGATTTCTGTTTTGAGAACTAAGATGATCTGTGGCTTGGTGACAGAGGATATTCAGCAGTGGAAGGTGAAACCTTTGAGTTTCCATTTGAAATGTTTGTAATAGTTTTTCTTATTAATGATTTGGTCTTTGATGTGGGATGTTCCAAGCTGTTTGGCTTTAAATATTATATCCTGTCACTCATATTTCTGTTTATCAGGAACTGTAGTGACAGGACAAGGAGTAATGGGAAGGGAAATTAAGGTTGGATATTAGGAAGGAATTCCTGGCTGGGAGGGTGCTGAGGCCCTGGCACAGGGTGCCCAGAGCAGCTGAGGCTGCCCCTGGATCCCTGGCAGTGCCCAAGGCCAGGCTGGACAGGGTTTGGAGCAGCCTGGGATGGTGGAAGGTGTCCCTGCCATGGCAGGGGGTGGAATGAGTTGGTTGTTAAATTCCCTTCCATCCCAAACCATTCTGGGATTCTGTGACTGTCTCACACTTCGGAATTTCATTAGGTTTTGAGATTTTAGAAGAAGCTGGAAGAGTTCTTTCCCAGTTTCTGAAGGATTTCTAGCAGTAAAGCACTCAGCAAGGTTTGGTGGACACAGTCACCTTTGATTTGGGGAGTTATGCTGATCCCTGGAAGTGTCCAAGGCCAGGTTGGATGGGTTTGGAGCAGCCTGGGATGGTGGAAGGTGTCTCTGCCCATGACTGGATGATTTTTAATGTTCCTTCCAACCCAAACCATTCTGGAATTCTTGGTGTTTTCTATTAATGGGAAGTTACATGGTGGGAGTAGTGTTTCCCCTATGGTTGTTTCTCCCTGTCTCTTTGAGGAGCCAGGCACTCTCCAAAATCTTAAAAATAGAGGAGGTGCAGTCACCATCCCTGGGTGTGTTTAACAAAGCCTGGATGTGGCACTGGGTGCCAGGGCTCAGCTGAGGGGTTGGGGCTGGGTTGGACTCAGTCATCTTGAAGGTCTCTCCCAACCCAGTGATTCTGTGAATTCTGTGAATAAAGTCTTGATTTCTTCTCAATGTGAGATATCCATCAAGAAGAAGCAAA
Source organism: Peucedramus taeniatus (assembly GCA_013400575.1). Taxonomy (NCBI): domain Eukaryota; kingdom Metazoa; phylum Chordata; class Aves; order Passeriformes; family Fringillidae; genus Peucedramus; species Peucedramus taeniatus. The sequence continues at coordinate 368,346 of WBNO01032636.1, forward strand.
CAGTGCAGGTCACACACCACTCACCCCCCAACAGCAGAGACCTGGGAGGGAAGAACAGATCAAAGGTGAGAACATTTGCCTGCCAGGATCTCCTTCCTCTCTGTCTCCAGAAGATGCAGCGGTCATTTCCATCACCAACATTTGGATAAGCTGGAAAGCATCCAGGATTTCTGGGATGAGTGGCTGAGCCCCAGCTCTGTCAGAGAGGTGCGTGGTAGAAGCTCACAGATCATCCCTGTCAGAGGGAGCAGCTCTTCCTGTCAGCAAGGCCGTGACGGGGTTTGGCAGCGCATTCTGCTGACACCAGCAACTGTCCCTGCTCATTCCAGCTGGAAAAACAACCTTCCCTGCTACCTTTAGCTGTGTTTGGCACCTGCTGCTTGCTTGCAGCTGGGAGTGAGGAGGAGAGGCAGCATCAGCCCAAGGTGATTCCAGTTCAGAGGGACATCTCCATATTCATGAAGTTGTTCTTCAGCTCAAGGCAATCTCGATGCCTGGTGGTTGAAGTTGCCAAGGCTTTTCACAAGGATGTGGAGTGATAAGATAAAAGGGAATGGCTTCACAGTGACAGAGGGCAGGGTTAGATGGGATATTAGGATTAAATTCTTGGCTGTGAGGGTGGGGAGGTCCTGGCACAGGGTGCCCAGAGCAGCTGTGGCTGCCCCTGGATCTCTGGCAGTGCCCAAGGCCAGGCTGGACAGGGCTTGGAGCAGCCTGGGACAGTGGAAGGTGTCCCTGCCATGGCAGGGGGTGGAATGAGTTGGTTGTTAAATTCCCTTCCATCCCAAACCATTCTGGGATTCTGTGACTGTCTCACACTTTGGCATTTCATTAGATTTTGAGATTTTAGATTTTCCAAAGAAGCTGGAAGAGTTCTTTCCCAGTTTCTGAAGGATTTCTAGCAGTAAAGCACTCAGCAAGGTTTGGTGGACACAGCCAGCTTTGATTTGGGGAGTTATGCTGGTCCCAAATCCATTCTGGATTTCCAATAAAATATTAAATTTGGATAAACCCTTCCTAGATGCACAAAAATTTGTGAGTTTGGCACCAAGAGGTTTCTGTTCTGCTCTTCAGCTTTCTGAATTCTTTCACCCAAGAGCTAGAGTGATTAATTCCATCCAGCACAGTGGATAATGTTTGCAAGGTCCTCCTCAACCAAAACTCACCTTTTTCCAGGATGGATGGAAAACACTGTGTGGAGAAGCTGCAGCTTGACCATGTCTTTGAGGCTCTTGAGTGAAAGAGCACATGGGAGGGTTAGAACAGAATTGCTTCCAGGATTGTCCTCTCCCAGTACTTTTCCCTGACTTCTGTTCTCTTAAAGATAGCAAAAATATACAAATATAGTCATGGGTACCCTCAGAGCTCCCCAGTCCTGGTGTCCAAAACTGCTGCATTTACTGATCCTTCAAAATGGCATCTTTAATGACAGATTTAATATCTTGGCACATTGGAATTACTCCTCCCCCAAGTGTATTTTTGTGTCTTCTGTGTGAATATAGTGTCTAGGAGGTTCATGTTTTCATAGAGATGAGGAAGATTTGGCTGGAGAAAGAATGTCTGAGAAAAGAAAGCTGAATGAACCATATTTTCAGCTCAGTGGGAAAAAGCTGGATTTGTAGCATGTTTGAAATGTGAATTTTGAGACATTCCAGAAAGGCAAATGCTGTTTTTCTTCTGAGTGAAGAGGTTATGGCAGGGGGACTCTCTTGTCTTATTGATAAGGATTCATTCTTATGTTGTTGGTTTTTTTTTGAGTAGCTTTGTCTTGTGCAGCATTAAAGGCATAACTTCTTACATTCAAGGGGATGGTCCACCCCAAAAAGCTGTATTTGTGAGGATCCACCCCAAAAAGCTGTATTTGTGAGGATCCACCCCAAAAAGCTGTATTTTTGTCCTGTTCTCAGCTGTGTGGGTGATTCTTTGTTAATCATTGCTGTTGAAGCAATAAAGAATTGAGTTCTGTTTGCCTTAACTTGCTTTTTAAGGTACAGACATGCAAAATCAGAGTTGAATTATAAACACCAGGCTCCCAAAAATGTTTGGGGGATTTAGTCATTAATCCCAAGGGAAGATAAATGGTAAAGTCTCTTGTACAGGCACAGAGATGTAAACATGGTAGGTAAAAAGAATAAAGGTGGGGAAATACCATCTTTTATGGGTGAATTTTCTCTTGATAAAACAATTTGACAGGAAGCAGTGCCTGAGGGATGCTCATTGCTCTCAGTGATGGAACAGCTTCAGGTATTTGTGTTTTATTTATGAGGGGTTAGGACACAACAGCAGCTGAAATTTTGAAGCATTTGGTCTGCAGTGAGTAAAGGGAGAGAATTTGATGTGTTCCTTGTAAATATTCACAGCCCAGACCTCAGACAGTCCCCAGGATGAGCAGTTCCTGATAAAACCATTTCGTTTTCTCAGGAATGTGTGTGACTAAATTTAAAGCACTGCTTGAGCTCTGATCTCTGCTTCTTGGTTAATTATGAAAAGGCAGGAATGACTTCTGGATTAACACAGAGCCTTCTAAACTCTGCCAAACAGTTCCTGTCCTGAGAGTCTTGGTTTTAAATTTGGCTCACAGTCTCAAGCAGGACAAAGGGATTTCTGAGGATGGAGAAGGAGATCTCAATTTTTGGTTTCAGATCCATCAAGCCAGTCCAGGGCACACGAACATGGATTTTTCCTTTTTCTCATTCCGTGGGTGTTGAGGTTTGTGTAAATCCTGCAGTGGGATGTCTCTCAGATTGACTGTGCTGGCTGCAGGAGGGATGGAGGAGGAGGAGGACAGGCTGTGGCTTTGCTCCCTGAAAGCATTCTGTGAAATTCCCCATCCCTGGAACTCTTCAAGGCCAGGTTGGACAGAGCTTGGAGCAACCTTGGAGTGGAAGTGTCCCTGCTCCCAGCACGAGGTGGTGTTTGGCTCTTCCAACCAAACCATTCCATGGCTTTTTAAATAACTTTCCCTGAGAGCTTTGTTGTGCTTCCTCGAGCAGAGCTGAGGAAGAATTTTGGGAGCAGGGAAGCAGCCAGAGTCTGTACCACGATTTCCTCTGGCTCTCTCCAGCACATTCCTTAGTGGTGTCTGCCTGGGGAGGGCTGGGCCATGGAAAATGCACACAGCTGCTGCAGGGAGAGATAAAACTTTTATCTTGTTTTATATATATTACTATATTCTAAAACTTTAAACTCTGAGTTTTCTACTATGTGATTTTTTATTCATTTTTATATTTTTTATTCATTTGTTTATTCTATTTGTTTTATTTATTTTCTTATTAATGTATTTTTATTCAAACTCCACACCCATTATCCCAGTTCTCTCATTCCATTTTGGAAGTTTTTTCCATGGCCTCAGGTCAGTGCAGTGTTCTCTTGGGGGTCAGAGCCTGTCAGCACAGAAAGTCTGGAATTCTCAGGAATTTTAGGAGAGGATTCCACTCCAATAGGAGAGGGTTGCATTCCTTGGGGATGGGAGCAGTGGGAGAGCCTGGGATGGAGGGATGGGCCTTGAGGGCTCCCCAGCTGTTGGAATTCTCAGAACTTTGGGCCTGTAAACCAAAACTTAGAATTAAACACAGGATTTGATCTGAGACCTTAGAAAAATCTTCCAAACTGAAGTACTGAAAGCGAGAATATAGATTTATAGTTTACATGTGAAGTAAAGGAAAGTTTAACGTTTTAGAGTCTAAAATACAAAAAAAAAAGTAGTTAAAAAGTAAACAAGGAGTTTAGAATACACTACTATAAGTTTGTGTCATAACATGATTAAATAAGAAAATTTACACTATAACATAAATCCATAAAAGGAAATATTTAAATATTAAATCAAAAACATAAATATCCTTATTAACAGTGTTTTATTAATCAATAAATCCTCAAAAATCTTCTAACTAGGAATCTTATAACCTTCTAAACCATACTATAAAAATGTAAACCAAACTCACCCTTCCTAACCATGTAGAAAATAAGAAAATAAACCATGTCATCAAAACCAACTCAGAAATCCCATCTCCAACCCATTCAAAACTCCTTCAAAAATCCCCATACCCAGGGATACAGCAAATGTGAATTTAAAACCCTGTAGAAACACAGTAAAGAAAATAAAATCTATATAGACAAGAGAAATGAGGCAAGATGGAAAATGTTGTCAAGAGTGTTAAAATTTAAAAATTCTTTTAAAATTCCACTTAAATCATCAGGCCAAATTTAGCAGAATATTCTGATTATTTAATAACACGTATTACTTGAGCAGCATGGTTTTGGTTCATCTTTCAAAGTAAAGTGAGGAAATCTCTGGCCAAGTGCTTGAAATCAGGTGACTGAAATGAAACTGGTGCTTGATCACTGTAGATGAAATTGCAGAAAAATATTCTAATTTTCCCATGACATCTTGAAAGAGTCCTGTTTGCAGGTGACCTCATTTACATGAGTCAATCAGTTAAAATTAACAAAACAACCATAATAAAAAAATCTGACTAGTTTTTTTTCCTCTGTTCTGGTTAAAAATAAAGTGTGAGAGGATGAGATAACTTTTTGATTTTCAGTTATCATCTCTAATGAAATGGCAGCAGATTTCCTCTCTGCTTCATCAGCACAAGTGCAAACCATATTTTATCTGTAACCTTTCTCATGTACCAGCACATTTAGAACTTCAGTTTTTCCTCACTAAAAAACCTACTGAAATGTCATTTCTGTTTATTCCAACAGAATTCCAGGTTCTGATTTTTTCTCCTGAATTAGAAATATTGCTGATCATTATTTCATCACTAGAAGATGAAGACTGTAAAGAAATGCTGGGGTTTATTTTAGAAGGAACAGCTGTTCCAGCATCAGAAGGAGGCATCAAATCTTCCCCATCTCCCACCCCAAGAAGGTGACAATTGATACAGTCCAGATGCAAAACAAAGCTTCATTGTAGAACAGAAAAAGAATCTTCCAACTCCTATTTTTAGCTAATTTTCCTTTAACTTCTTCAATTACACAACTTCTTTATTAATTCTGTTCTGGTCACTGGTTTATTTAACAATAAAGAGCAAAACACTGACCTGTTTTCTTCATCAATGCACATTTATGGCTTTTTCCTTTTAATTTTAATTTTAAAATTATTTTAAATTAATTTAATTAATTAATTTAATTTTAATTCCATTTAAATTTAGTAATTGTGAGTTCATCTCTGAGGAACTGAAATTTTAAGGAGGTGATTACTGAACAGCTTTGGTGGAGGGAAATTTTTCTACTTCAATCTACATTTTCCATCTGAATCTCTCTAGATTCTATTGGATAAATTATGTTAAGGAGAAGGAGTTGATGTGGATTTTTACCTTTGGTTTGAAGAGTTTGACATAACAGTTGCAATCTCAAAATTCCATTTTTTTCCCTTTAAAATGCCAGTGGAGGCTCCTCAGTTTTGCCTTTCTGAGGAGACACATCTCACTGTGTGTTTGCTCATATTTACAAAGCAGTAAAAATACCTTTTTCTGTGGTAAAGAAGTAAATGGTGGTCTTAAATTCTTTAGGTTTTAATTATAAAAAAACCAAACATCTTTTCCTTCAGAAATTTGTTTTCTCCCTGCCTGGAAAGCCAGATTTTTTTTTTAAATCTTTTTTTTTTTTGTCAGTAAAAGAAGACACATAGATACTTTCTTTCAAATATTTCAGTTGTCACATCTCTTAGTTCTTTCATCTCCAAGGAATAAATAAATTCCCCTGCAGCTGATGAGATGTATAATCTTTTAATGTTACTTGGGTTTTTACTCCATAATACTCTGAGGGTTTTTGGTTTTTTTTTTTCTGTTGTGGTCTAGGCATTCAACATAGGAATACAATAAAATTGTTTTACATTTATTCTCCATATCTTCTGGTGAATAAATCCTTTTAAAATCCATCTTGGTTTGTAGTTTAATGTATTTGAAGGTATATTTTATTTTCTTTCCTTTTTTCTTTTCCTTTTTATTTTTTACCCTGGCCTGTAAAGCTGTTGGGCATCTGTTCATTTTTGAGTATATCAGCAGCTCCATGGGCATTCTTTGATTTTCATGATCTTATGTTCAAAAATGTTTATTATTCCCCAGGAAAGTGAGTTATTTCTAGTAGCTTTTCAAGCCACTGCAATGCACACAGTTGTAGCTTGAAAAGGTTTTTTTCTGGTTTGTTTTTTTCTCCAGCTGAGTCAAAATTGGGGCCTTTAAAAAAATTTTTTTTCCTCATGTGGTATTTGTTTGTATCTTTTGTTCTGCATTAGTTGCTAAATGGTACTTTTGTGGTCAGGGTCTGTTTCTAGCTTTAGCTTTTCAGTTTTAGAAGGATGATGCCAAATATTTTGCAAAGGAGGATCTGCCAAGAAAATTTCATAGGAGAATAACCAACCTCTGCTGGGAAGCACAGAGCTGACTTCTTTTGTTATTCTTTTCCCTTAAATAAATGTTAGGATGTGCATTGATCTTTGCTTTATTATTGTTATCTTTATTGCCCCAGGTCTTTGTCCTTCAATAATTATCACCAGGGATGAGAATTCAATGTTTTTAGTGGCTACTGAGACCTGCAAAACCCCTCTGCTTATTGAAATCCTCAGCCTGGTTTTCTGGAGAATAAAGGGAGGTGGCCTCACATCAGTAATGAGCTGTTAATCCCTTCTTGCTTGAGTTAATTGGCCTTGAGTAAGAAAGTGTCAGAGTCTCTGAGTGAAAGGTAGGTTCTCCTCCTCTCAATTTTCCCTGCCAGAGATAAATTATCTCAATTTCACCGATTGCCAGCAAAAGTAAATACATTTAAGCTTTATTTGCATTATAGCTGTGGTCAGGAGTGCCAGTGGTGGATCTGGGATTCAGGTTTTAATGTGGAATTTCTTGAAACCCTGGGACTTCTGCATGTTCTGGGTTCTGTGCTTTCAACAGGAGGCTGTGAATGTGGAAATAGGGAGTGACAGCTGGGAATTTTCATGCAGCCTCGTGCTGCTGCTTGTTCTGAGGGATGAGGACTGGCAGTATCCATCTGGAGAGCACCCACAAAATCAATATTTGTCCTCTTACAATATTCAGTCAGAGATCCAAAGTGATGGCTCTGTTGCAACTACAGAATAAACGAGTAAAATTAGCATAGAAATCTTCATTTTGGGTTTATCCCAAAAAGCAGTGCCTGCTGGTTGTAAGAGACTCTTCTCTTTTAGTGTCTTGAATCTATAAAGATTCTATCTTTATATATTCAATGAATCTATAAAGATTCAATCTATAAAGATCTATATCTGTTTGGGAAATAGTTTCTGAAAGCCTTTGTGCCTTCCACTATAAAGGAGTCTGGTACTGCTCTCCATCTCCAAAAATCCAGCTGGAAGATTACAGGGGGAAAAACTCCCTCTGGATCTTTCTGCTTCCTACAAGACAAACAGCCCTGAAGGTTAGGAATGGTTTTCAGGTGTCTTTTTCCAGCAGCAAAGAGCAGCCAGACATCTGCCAGAGTGTGAGCACACCTTCAGGGAGGAGTCCCCATGGGGAGGGACAGCTCTGTGAGGAAAGGCTCAGAGATTTGGGGTTCTTCAGCCTGGAGAAGAGAAGCTTTGGGGTGACTTAATTGTGGCCTTTCAGGACCTGAAGGAGCCAAAAAAAAGGATGGAGAGACTTTGAGTGAGGGCCTGGAGGGACAGGACACCGGGAATGGCTTCCAGTGCCAGAGGGCAGGGATGGATGGGAGATTGGGAATTGGGAATTCCTGGCTGGGAGGCTCTGGAACAGTTCTCCCAGAGAAGCTGTGGCTGCCCCTGGATCCCTGGCAGTGCCCGAGGCCAGGCTGGACAGGGCTTGGAGCAGCCTGGGACAGTGGAAGGTGTCCCTGCCATGGCAGGGGTGGCACTGGATGAGCTTTAAGGTCCCTTCCAACCCAAACCATTCTGGGATTTTGTGATTCTATGACAGTTGTTTCTGTCTGGCACAAATCAGCCTGTCCAGTAAGATTGGCATTAACATTTGCCACAGTTGTCCAATTTCTGGGGTCTTTTAAGCTTCTCTCCTTTGTTCCTTTTACATTTTTAATCCATGCACAGACCTTCAGAGGTGAAAGAATATGTTCAGTATCTGCTACAGAAATGCTCTCAGCACCAAACAGGAGGGACTTATCCAGTCTCACACTCTATTTAGGTTTTCTTGGCATGGGGCTGTTGGAAATTTTGGTTTGATTTTGCTTTTTTTTGTCTTATATAAAAGAGGGGTTAAAGCCCCAAACCAAGAAGTGCAGCTGTGGGGGCTTGGTCCAGGCACCATCTATGGGGTAGAATCCATGGGTTGAATCCATTCCTAGGAGCCTTCTGAAGGTGCTTTGGGGTGTGCTGGTCTTGGGAGAGGAACCAACACACTCTACTCACTCCAAAACTGGGAAGCAGTAGTGGGAGCTGCTATTTTGGGCTGGAGCCAGGGCAGGTGATTCTTCCCCTTGACACCATCCTGACCCCAAGATTTGGGTCTGGCTTGGCTCTGGCCTCTTTGATTGGGTTAACCCTCAGATTTTCAAGGATTTTTTTTTTTTTAGAGCTTTCAGAGAGTTTGCTTTCTTTTACAAAAGTACTTTCTGAGTGTACAGCACTGCAGAAAACTGCAGTGTTCTCTTGTGAAGGAAGGCAGCTTTAAGCTCACACAGTGCACATTAACTCTTGTTGCTGTTAATTTGGGCTTTCTGGGTTGTTTTCTGGCTTCAGCTGACATTTTAAGAATCCTCAACTCTACACTTGAGGTGTTAAACTGACCTGGTAAAGAGATTGTGTTTGAAAATAGCAAACATCTCCTTTCCAGCCATTAAAAGTGTGTGTTGCTGATTTTTATTTTTTTCCAGCTCTAGTTACAAAACATTTTTTAAATCTGTCAGATTTAGGTGAATCACAAGTGTAAGCAGAACTGTATAATTAATTGTAGTAAACACTAGGAACATTTATTTAAACTTCTGCATTACAAATTTAAAGTAAGTGAAGTGTCAGAAGTGAAAGGTAGGTTCTCCTCTTCCCAGTTTTCCCTGCCAGAGATAAAGTATTTCAATTTCACCAATTGCCAGCAAAAGTACATTCATTTAAGCCTTATGTGCATTGTAGCTGTGGTCAGGAGTGCCAGTGGTGGATCTGGGATTCAGGTTTTAATGTGGAATTTATTGTTAGAGTCAAGCAGCTCACTATCCACCAAGAATTCCCTGTTTTCATGCTTTTAGGGCAGCCCATAAAATGAGAGACATTCCTTGGGTCACTTCAGCTGGGTGAGAGCTCTTGACAGTGGTAGATGTGAATTCAGAGATGCAGGAAGGTGAATTCAAGGCTCTGTTTGATGCTGCTGTGAGATAAGAGAAGAAAAACTCAGCAAAATGGGAATTTGCAAACCACACAGAGCAGGTTAGGAGTTACAAAGTGTCAGAGGTCAGAAACTGGAAAGCAGAGGAGCTTGTGTTTCACTCCAGGGCAGGAGGTCAGGTACCTTTTGAAGGGATATTCAGTGACTGGGGACAGGCAGCACTGGAGGCAGCAGAACATCCTGGTCAGTGGTGAGTGAAGCTTGGCAAGGGATGAATAAGCTGGAGAGGGATGGGAGGGCTGCCACAGGAGCTGCAATTAGGATCTGATTAAATGAAGACACGCTCCAACAAACAGCTCCTCTCTGAATGGGGCTGTTGATCCAAAGCTGGAGATGAGACAGTGACCATGGGGAGAGGAGAGGATTTCACCATGGAAATTGAAAATACTAATTTGGAGCCTGTCAGAGGGATATTGCTGCATGAATCTGCCCTTTCTCTTCCTCCATGGTTAGGAGAAAGTGGCTGGAAGAGGACAGTGAGCACAGATTCAAATGTCCAAGATTCCCCCATTTTTGACCATCTCACATGGCTCAGCTCTGTGGACCCCCTGGGCTGGAACTGTTTGGCTTGCACTCTTGAAAACAAATAAAACACAAGTGCAGAGTGCATAACTGGTTCTGAAACCAGTTCTCTGTGTTATTTCTGGTCATTGGCTGCAGAAAATGTCCTCCCCAGAGTGTTTTCTCAGGTGTGGTGGTTGGGTGTGCGGTGGGAAGCGTCACACACAGGGATTGCCACGGGTCTCACCTCGGGTTCCACTGTCCCACAGCAGCTGTTTGGGAAGAAAGTCAAGTCTCAGTGGGAAAACCCAATGATTTTTTGTGTGTAATACTACAGAGCTCTCCCAGCTGCCCAAAATAGTCCTACTAACAGTGCTGTCACGTTAGTGGGGTGGGGTGTGCTCGGTCACTACAGCAACACAATGGGATATAAAAAAAAAAATTCTTGTGTTTGTACTTTGTGTTTTGTTATGTTTTATTTTGAACCCAGGTTCCATGTGATGTTCTGCAGTGTTAGTACTCAGCTGCTAAAATATTCTGGAAGAGCTGTGCTCAGTGGGATGCTGTCACTCGTCCTCTGTCAGGATGTGGGACAGCTGAAGAGGTGACCAAAAGGCTGCTGCCAAACTCTTTTTTCTCAGTAAATAAACTCTGTAAATGACATTGAGCAAAATAAAATTTGGCTGTGGTTCACCTCATTCAAATACATTCTTGTTCTGATCCCATTCTTCTGTGGCTCGTGTTGGAGCTTTGCAATCCTTCTGCCAAAATCCTGTAGTTTTAGTTTTTATTCTATAGAGAACATGATCTTCAGCTTTGAGTCTCATGAAATACAGTTAGGATCAATACTAATTAAAGGGAAAAGCTCTGTGTTCCTCTTGGAGAAAGTTTTACAGCAAATGTCTTGGGAATTTGGGATCTACTTCTGTCCTGTGGAAGTGGACCATGTTGCTGGTGGAGATGTGGACACCAACACTGAGTCTTTCAGCCTTAGTGTCAAATAAATTCTTAGGAGACTTCCTTATATATTGAAGGGATCAAGGCCAGAAGAGTTAAAGACAAGGCATCTAACCAGTTTTATCTTCCTTAAAACTGAAGTATTAGATTTCAGAAGAGATCATGAAGGTTCATATGTCATCTTTATGGGATAAATGCATATAAATGAGTATTTCCTTTGTCAGTAATAGCTCACGAGATACTGAACAGGACTGGATTACTTGGCATGGAGCAATAGCTTCCCTGGCCTCTGCCTGGTTTCAGCTGATTTTACATTGAGACTTGAAATACAGAGGGAATTTCAAGGGATGAGGAGGAGGCAGATATTTTGCTGTTGTGCTCAGGAAATGTAAATAACACGAGATGGAGAACTGTAATTTCTTAGTCTGTAGTTCCCCCTCTGCAGTGCAGAATTATATCAATAAGACAGACTGATAGATCATTAACTAATATTTCACATTAGGGACTTACATTTTTGTCAAATATCATTTCTAGTCAAATTTCAGGTTTGATTCACAAAGCCAGTGACGTTGATGTGGTGCCTTCCTGTCTGTGACTTCCTTGGTAACTGCACGGTTCTTTTTTTAAAAAAATAGAATGATGCAGACTGCAGTGACTCGTGGGAAATGAGGATTTATTTAACTAACACATCCCAAAGTGATCTGAGGAATCCTGATCTGACACTTTTCACATCTAGGTGTGTACACGGAGAACCAGTTTTTAGCCCTGGCCTTGTTGCATTTTTAATGAGTGCAGTAATTAATTATTGATGGAGTGTTCAGCTGGCAGGTGGCAGAGGGGAAGGTGGGGCTGTGTGTCCCTGTGCAAAGCTGCTGCAAGCCAAGAACAGGGAACAAAAGCCTCTGGTGACATTTGGGTGACGTCCCTTGGGAAGCATTTTGGGTGATTTGCTGCGTGCTCACAGTGCCAGTGTCTAGACTGGAGATCTAAAACCATTCCTTTTTTTTCCTGAGAATCCACACAAGGATTTTGAGGATCAGGAAATACTTGGGGTTTTGCCTTTGGTTCTGGCATGACAGGAGTTAATGATCATGTGTAGTCTTGGTGTCATCAACTCAAGAATGTGTCTGGTGGAAGATGAAGGCTGTGGGACCAGAAAACACAGACAGCTTGATAGGTTTAGGTCATAAATAGCAACCCAGTGGGGACTTTTGTGTTCCAGCAGGCAAAGTTTGATGGTTGAAACCCAAAATAGCCCATGTCCAAGCTATAGATTATATATGAGCTTAGTGGTGATACTGGAAGGCAGCAGGACACGATTCAGTGGAATTGTGTCTTGTGTGAGAGCTGGGAGCCAGGAACTGCTGCAGCTCCCCAGCCTGAACCTTCAGATCCCAGCCAAGCAGACCTTTGGCAGACTCCATCCATTCCTTCAGGCTTCAGCATGACAGTGGCAGTTACTGCTTGTGTGGAAAAGGAATATTTGTGAGGAGTGTGATCCTTCTGCTACTCCAGAAGTGAAGCTGGTGCTCTGGAAATGGTGCAGGCAACTTCATCTGAGCAGCTGAGCTCCTGGATAAAAGTGTGGATAGTGGAGCATCCCTGACTTCACTGAGGCAGGATGTGTGTCCCTGCTGGGAATATCCCTGCTCCACATTGGTGTAACAGGACCAGAGCAGTCCTAATCCTTTATCCTTTATCCTAATCCTTTGTCCCGCTGGGATCCACCTGCTCCTTCTGCATTTTGAAGGACACAGAGATTTTGCTGTTGTCTAAAAAAATCACCTCGGTGGGAAGGTGCTTTCAGAAGTGGTGAATGTTTCCTTTGTGGTTTGCAGATGACTCTGAGTGATTTGGTCTGCAGATGTTTGGGTTCTTTGTGGAGTTGTTCAGGTTCTCTTTGAGATCAGCTTGAATCATATTTGTGTCCTTGGCCTGCATTTTGACACCCATCTCATGCCTTAGCACTGCAGGATTTTGAAAGGCCAGTCATTGGGTTGGGGTTTGGTTTGGTTTGGTTTGGTTTGGTTTGGTTTGGTTTGGTTTGGTTTGGTTTGGTTTTTTCCCTGGCTGGAAAGTCTTTCCCTATTTTGAAGCTTGACTAAGTATTGATAAAACTGAGGGGTTAATCCTTCAGGCTCTTGATGTGCCTGTTTTTAAGACTTCTTGTCCATGCACAGGAGAAGAGTGTTTGTTCTGTAATGACTCCCTTCACAGGGTCAAATTTCCTTTACATCCTCACCTTAAGTCCAAACTGATTTAACTTAACCCAGTTTTCCCTCCATTTTCTGTAATCCACCTCTTCACCAGATTTCAGCTGTTCAGAAGACTCTGCCTATTTGTTAGGGTCTAAGAATGAAACAATTGGGATTAAACTCCTGTAACTCTAGGATGCTCAGCCTAATTAAATCAGGTTGTGTGTCCTGAATAATAGTTAAGCTCTGGTGATGGTGCCTGAGTGATTTAGTTACTAGAAAATGTTCACAAAATCCCCTCTTAAATTTTACTATATATGAGGTTCCTGTAACATCTTCTTCCAGCACTGAATTCTCAGTTGAAATTTGGAGCATATCCAGAGAGGAAAGTTCTGTAAATGCTTAATTGGAGCTGCTTCTTCTTCTGAGGAGGAGGATTGTGGGACCAAGGAAGGAGTTTGCAGAGTGAAATTGTTGCAGGGAGCTGTGACTCATCCCTGGTGCCTCTGCAGTGCCTCTCCTGCCCCTCTCAGTTCCACTTTTGGGGCACACTGAGGTTCAGCACCATGAGATGGGTGAGCCCCTCCTTGAGAGCCAGAAGCTTCCCTTAAAAATGGTGTTTGAGAGGTGTGAACTCTCATATCCAGGTTCAGGTTGGACATGAGGAGGAATTTCTTCCTCTAAAGGGTGCTCAGGGGTTGGAAGGAGCTGCCCAGGGAGGTTTGGAGTCCCCATCCCTGGAGGTGGCTCCCAGTGCTCTGGGCTGGGTGACATGGTGGTGACAGTCACAGGTGGGATGACCTTGGAGGGCTTTTCCAGCCTCAGTGATTCTGTGATTTGCTGGTTGATGTTTTAAATTAAGTCTGGAAAAGAACTGTCAGGAACACTTCACAATTCCAGCCAGGCTGGTGCTGTGCTAATTCCAAACCCAAATTATCCTCACCCACGCTGGTCTCAGCTTTGCATTGTATTTCTATCAGACAACATCAAATTTTTGCACAGTCTATAAGACTGTGAGGTGCCTTTGAATTATGTTTAAATATATCTTAACTCTCTCATTTCAGGCTAGAAATCTTCATACAGGAGAACTGGCTGCTGTAAAAATAATCAAGTTAGAGCCTGGTAAGTTTTACATTCTTTCCTGTATTTTTGAATCGCATTTTCATTTTTTCCATGTGTTTATTTTCTCCCACTGTGAAGTTCTAGACAAAAGAAGTGTTTGGGGTTGGTGTTTTTTGTAGTTTCAGTGGTTAGAGGACAGGAAGCCCTGCAGGATGTACCACTGCTCCTGGCTGTGTCGTGCTCACTATTTCCTTGTTTGTTCTTATCTGCCTGATCAATTGCTGCATGAAGAGATGTTGCAATTAAAACATGTTATTAGTACAAAGATTAGGGACAGATGGTAAATGGGGAGCTCTGAGCCAGTGAGGAGCTGGTGGGCTGTGGGAGTTGAAAGGGGGAAGGGATCAGGCAATGATCCCAACTCCCACCAGAGGTGCACTGGGAAAACCAGAGCCCTGTTTTTGAATGTGTCATCTTTTCTTTCAGCTGTGCTGAGGGAGGAGGATGGTTCCTACTGTCCATGGAGTTTCTGCCACTCCTCCTAAAAGCAGGAGACCCAGGGGATCTCTCTTGCTGCCCAGGAGATTTGCTGAGCTGAGGTTTAATCTGAATCCTGCACAGAGAGTTGAAATCCGAAATTGTGTCCTGAGTGGAAATCATAGGACCCTACAATGGTTTATGCTGGAAGGGTCACAAAATCCCAGAATTATTTGCGTTGGAAGAGAACTTAAAGATCATCCAGGGCTGAAGGGCCTAAGGGGAGGGTTAGTTTTTATTTCTGGTTGGTTCTGTGCAGAAAAGGAAATGGGTTTGAAGGCTGGAGGTAGAAAAAGCATGGAGAGACTCAGGAGAGAGTCAGTGGCTTTGGGTGAGTGTGGCTGCTCAGCCCCCGTGGCAGAGCAGGCCTGGCTTTATTAGGTGGGCTGCAGTGATAAGGTTAAAGAGGCAGTGGGGGCACAGGGGGAATCCCTCAAACCCTGTGTGAGCTGCTGTGGCCAGAGTTTGGGGCTGTGGGGAGCAAACCACTCTCCCCAGCAGGGCTGTGGTGAGGCAGAGCAATGCTTAAGTGACAGAAAAGGGACAATAATAACCCACTGCTACCTTGGTGAGGAGCTTCCTCCAGCATTGTGTGACTGCAGCTAATCCTAATGAAGTGTATCTGGTTTTATTCTGAATTTGAGGAGCTGTTTTGGAAGCTGAATCCTCTGTCCATAGAGCTGAGGGAGGAGCAGGATTCTGCCTTTCCTTGGTGCTGCTTAAGCTCTACAGTGATAAATGCAAGACTCTGGCCCCAGTCTTAATTAGCACTGATGGCCATATCTTGTGTTTAATTATATTGGTCTGATCACCACAGGGAAGCCATTTTTTCTGGTTTGTTTTGTTTGGGATTTTTAATCCATCTTCTTTTAAACATTGCCAACCTGATCTCCATCCATCTCATGTACACCCACAGCCTCCTGGCAGGGATCTTGTTGGGTGTTTGGTTTTTAAGGAAGATTCACAGCATTTATTTACTTGCTTACTCCTTTTTCAGTTCTCATGTTTGAAATTCTCCAGATTTTTAAAGAAATTATTAACTGGCTGCTACATGCTTCAATTTTCTGACTAATTTTAAGGGGTTTGAGTAGTTTTTGAAGACTGTAAATTGCAGGGCACTGTCAATTCCTGGACCAGGTTAGGAGCTGTTGGAATTCCCTGTGGTGGTTTCCTGGGAAGGGCAGCCCCTCCAAACACCAGCACAAGTTCCTCTCACACAGTAGGGCACAGCTGGAATAAAATCAACAATAAATTTCCTAAATTAGAGAGTGGAGAAATAGTCCTGGGAGTTATATACAGCATCTCCTGGAGAGGAGGAGGAGGAGACTCATCAATGGCAAATAATTAGCTGATGGAAAAATAAGAGCTCCAAACTCAACACTTGATAAATCCATAGGCAGGGGAATTGGGAGCAAAAGGCTCTGAACAGAGAGTGCCCCAGAGGAGCTGAGGAATGTGATGAATGAAAGCTGAAGGAGCTGCACTCAGTAAAATGACAGGATTTGAGGAGATTGAGGATATTGCTGGCATGGCAGGGGTGAGTCCTGGTCTGTTCCTGTTCCTCCCTCATCTCCTGCAGGTAGTGAGTGAGCACCCAAAGAGAGCTGGAAACAGACCCCAGCATGGATCTGTATTTTATTTCATCAGCTCTTACCTTGTCTCTTCTCCAGACAAAGAAAACAAACTCAGCCTGGAAGGTTGCTGTCAGTAATTTATTTAAATTTAGGGCAGTTCTCTAGGTCTGCTCCCACACTCACTTGGAGTCAAAATAGTGTTTTTCCCTTTTTTTTTTTTTTTTTTTGGCATAGACTTTGGAGAGCATTAGGCAAAAGTATTATGGCACGCTAATGACATTTCCCAGCATTCCCTGAGCACAAATGCTTCAAATTATTTGGGAGCCAATTCTATTTCAGAAACTAATCCAACTGTACTCAGCAGCATAGCAGCCAAAACTGTCTGAAACACTAAAGCCTCTTCCTTCTATGGGTTTAGCAGATGAATCTAGAGGGGACCCAATACAAAGAGGGAGCTATTTGCCAGTGGAGTTTTCAGTCACGGAACTTTCTCCCTGGAAGAATATCATAAAAACTATTTTTAAATATGCTAATATCTGTTTTAAATGCTGCTGTCATGATAAATAATGCCCTCTGTCGTGTTCAGCACCTTCTGCAAGGTTACAGAAAAATCTCACTTCTGGGTTTTTTGAGGGTTTTTTGGTCCAATGATTGCATTTTCCATTTGAGATCCCAGAAATAGGGAGTTACTTAGTTCAAGTTGGATCTGAAACTGGACAGGGAGCTGTAGGAGGCAGAGCCATGCAGAGGTGTGAGGTGTGAGGAGGAGAAGCCAGGTCTGCTTCATCAGATGTGTGCTGAGTCCCATGGTTCAGCCAGCTCAGGAAAGGGATTTTCCACACAGGAGCAGAGTCAGGGTCACAAGGGGGTCTGGTCCCTCTGGACCATGAGAGCAGCTCAGCAGAGCTGCCCTGTCAGCCTTTGGGGACTGAGGCAAGGCAGCCTCATTTCCCATACAATGAATTCCCCTAAGGTGACATGAGCAATGGAGAAGAACCAGCCTGAGGCTGATTTAAACTAAGCCTGGGGCTGATTTAAACTAAGCCTGCTGGGCTTGAACCGTTGTTGGCAGCACCTGGGGTTGAAGAAATATGAAAATAACTTCTCATTAGCACACACACCTTCCATACCTCGTGCTGTGCAGCCATTTGGGATGGTGTCTGGGGCTGAATTCCTGAGGTTCCAGGTGTTCCAGAGCCATTAAAGGCTGGACATGGCCTCTCTGTGCCATTCCATGTCCCACGTGGTGCTGCCACAGCCGCAAAGCTGCTCAACCCCACACAGAGCAAAGCAGAGGCGGCCTGGACTTGGAATCCAGAGTGCCCAGAATTTTAATTACATCCAACTTGTTGAAATGGGGTCAGATTTTACTTTGTGTCCTTGTGATGAGTTTATAATCCACTGTTCTTAAGAAAAGTGTGGATGCAGAACAGGATCCAGGCAGTGCAAGTTTTCACTGAAGACAGAGTGCTTGGGATGGGGAAAGTTGACAGAAGGGGTTGTGGTGGGGAAGGAAGTGCTACAAGTAGGGAAGAAGCTGCAAAATCCCACATTTGAGTTGGAAAGTAATGCAGAGTGTGACACTTTAGATGAATTAGGAGAACACATCATTTGGCAAAATACATCAAGGAAAATAGCAATAGTGAAGAGGAAGAGTGAAGATTAAAGACTGAGCTGTACACAGTGGGTAGGTAAGGCAAGGAGAGAGGAAAAGAAAATGCTGTGAGAGAGGAATCCCAGAATCCCTGAATGGTTGGGGTTGGAAGGGACCTTAAGGATAATCTCAATCCACCCCTGCCCTGGGCAGGGACACCTTCCACCATCCCAGGCTGCTCCAAGCCCTGTCCAACCTGGCCTTGGACACTCCAGGGTTGGGACAGCCACAGCTGCTCTGGGCAATACCAATTATTTATGTTTAATTACCAATTATATGTTGAGAGGCTGCTCATAAACAGGACCCAGGCAGGGCAGAAGAGAAAATCCACGGGGAAATTGTTCTGGTGTTGGACCACTCACTCCAAATTCTGGTGTGCTCCTTGCTGTGGAGCTCGTGGCAGCACATCACCGTCAGAAATACTTTATATCAGCAGGGAGATAATGAGGACCATCAGTGGTTAGCAGTTGGCAGCTCCATGCCCAGCAGGAAAGTCTGCTGGTGGAAACATCACTGTTTCCAAATAGCTGTTCCCTGCTTGGAATCAAGTTGCTTGAGTTTCAAGTTTGGGGAATTGAAATTCTTTCTGTCAGACTGCAGGTTTCCATGAGTCCTGTGAAAAGCAGTCTGGATAAAAGAGCATATAAAAAAACTTCTATAGAAGATATGGATAAAACAGGATCAAAGATCCTGCATTTGGGGAAAGCCATCCCTTTCATCAGCACAGCCTGAACCTTCTTGAGGTTCAGGAGAGTGGTTTGGAGTGAGTGGCTGGGATCTGTTGGAGCATGGGGATGTTGGGGAGTCAGCACAGACCTCACCTGTGTGAGAGGCTGGGAGAGCTGGAAATGTTCCCCTGGAGAGGAGAAGGCTCCAGGGAGAGCTCAGAGCCCCTTGCAGGGCCTGAAGGGGCTCCAGGAGAGCTGGAGAGGAGCTGTGGATGTTGCTTGGCTGTGGAGTTTGTGGATTGGGACAAACAGCTGTCATTCCCATAGGGATTCCTCTCCTTGTTTGGGAACTCAGGTTGTTGAAATAAGAAATGTTTGAGGAATGGTCCCAGCAGGGGCTGCAATGGTGTGACCCTGCTCTTCATCCTTCAGTGTCCCTTACAAGTGTTCCTTCAATCCTGTTGTTAAATGTCATCTAATTTTTAAATTACAAATGTTAATTATAGTATTAAAAATCCCAAATCTTTTTTATAGTATTAAAAATCCCGGGTCAAGCTGCCTGGAGAGGTTTGGGAGTCACAATCTCCATGTCCATCAGCGTGGTGGGGACTGTGAGGGATTGGACAGGAGTGCTGCACCTTGAAGGTCTGGTCTCTTCAAATGTGCCTCTGTCCCATCCTCTGGTGACACTGGGATGACTCTGAGTGCCACCACTTCTCTCTTCCCTCTGCTCCCACACAGCATCAGCCCTGTGGTGCAGCTCAGAAGTGATGCAGAATAAACCAATTTCAAACAAAACCCAGGAATTTCTCCCCCATGAAGTTGTCTTCTGGACAGCAAAAGGATTCACAGCTCTTCCCAGGGGTTGTTGTGACAAGTGACCTGGAGTCTTCTTGCAGGATGGGACCACTCAAAGCAGTGGAGCATGTGAAAATATGTGCAGGAATAAACTTGACAAAAAACCATCAGGATCAGGAATGCCTAAAGACTCAACAGTGCTGTGTGATGGGCACTGGAGCCAGCAGAGCCTTCCTGTGCTGCAGGGTCCAGGGTACAGCTGTTCTCCATCCAGGAGAACTTGGCAGGATCTCTCTACAGCTCTGCAGAGAGTCACAGAATCCCAGAATGGTTTGGGTTTGAAGGGACCTTAAATCCCATCCCATCCCACCTCATTCCATCCCACCCCTGCCATGGCAGGAACACTTCCACTGTCCCAGGCTGCTCCAGCCCCAATGTCCAGCCTGGCCTTGGGCACTGCCAGGGATCCAGGGGCAGCCACAGCTGCTCTGGGAAACCCATCCCAACCAGGCCCTGTTCCCAATCTCCCATCCATCCCTGCCCTCTGGCAGTGGGAGCCATTCCCTGTGTCCTGTCTCTCCATCCCTTGTCCCCAGTCCCTCTCCAGCTCTCCTGGAGCCCCTTCAGGCCCTGCAAGGGGCTCTGAGCTCTCCCTGGAGCCTTCTCCTCTCCAGGTGAGCACCCCCAGCTCTCCCAGCCTCTCACACAGGTGAGCTTTGCAAGTAGAATAATTCACAGCTGTTGATATGCCACCAGTTTCCTCCACAATCTGCCATTTAAATTTAGATTTATCATGAATTTACCAGCCCTTCCCTTGCTCAGCTTCTGGGATGGGCTCAGATCCCACCCCCACGACAGGGAGGGTTCCTGCAGTCCCCTCCCTGGAGCTGGGGACAAGCAGCCTCTTGTGCTGTGCAGGGAGAATATTCCAGTGTGGGGCTGTGTCCCTCTCTGCAGAGGTAAAACCCCACAGCAGAGGAGGCTGCAGTGACTCAGTCCCTGCTCAGTCTCAGACTTTGCAGCATTCCCCTGGTGGATGTTCCCACCCAGCGTGCCACACATCCCAAAACTGCCAACACGTGAGCAGGCAAAAACCAATCTTCCCATTTCTCTGTTATTCACCATCAAATCCTTGACTGCTAAAACAGATTTATTTTTTTGTATGGATATTTTGTCACCTTTGGTCTAATTCTTTTTATCTTGCTGTCTCCCTCTCAGTGAAGTATTTTCTACAAATTCTGGTTTTTTCCTGCTATCCAAGGATATTTAATTTTTGCCCTATTCCAGTGTCTCTTGCCAAGAGTAATACTTCAGCTGCCTGGAAACTCTGAATTTGTTTGTTTTGTATTCATTCTTGTCATCTTTGAGCAACTATACATCTTCTCTCGTATCTCTCTGTCTCATCTTTCAAAATAATTTCCTATATATTTTAGCCAAACTTTTCTCATGGATAACTTCTCTTCTTTCCATCTGTTTGCTACTTCTCTATCAGCTCCCTGTCTTCTTTCTTCTTTCTCTTCCAAATTCTTTTTTCTCCCCTTTCTCTATAAGTAACCCCCATTTCTTGCATGAATTCTTAATTTATAAATAGCAGATCACAAGATCATCTTTGCTGTCTCCCTCTGCTACAGGCAGGATCATTCCAAATTATTCCTGGAGGGTTTTTGTTGAGTGTTTTCTTCTTTTTTTTCATTTGTTGGAAATTTCAACAAGAAGATTGTTGGAAATTTTAAACAAAAGTAAACATGCCAGATTCACATCCCTGATATTACTGCAGTTAGGAAAAACCCTTTTCATCTGTCCAGGGAATGTAGGTTAAGGCAATTTAAACCCATTCCTAATTGTTTTATTATAAAACTGGAGACAGATTATCACTTCTCCCCACTTCCCTGCGATCTTTTATGTGCATGAAGGTTGTTATCTTTTCACTGTCAGTCCTTTTCTAGCCCAAAAATCTGCATTCCCTTCAATTTTCCCCCATTAGTCACAGTTCCTAGAACTGCCTTGGCACTCGGGAGCGCGATCCATGCGCGGCTCCAGCTGCTGCCTGCAAGCTTTTGCTGTTTTGGGGATGCTTCTCAACCATGGTTTTCACATGGGCCAGTGCTGAGTCTTTGCTTCTTTTTTTGCCAGGGTTGGGATTAAATGGCGAGACGGAATTTCATGTTGGGATTCAGATGTTTATTAGTTCTTATCTGTGTTTGTCTTGGTTTGGAAAGACAAACCTGTCTGCTGAGGAAGGCAGGAGCCTTCCCTGAAATGGAAAATGCAAACCCCCTCCCTCTGAATTGTTATAATTTTGAAATTAAGGAGGGCTCTCAGACAAAGATATGGTAGTAGGAATAACAGTTCTTTATTAGGAAAAAAAGAAAAAATTAAAATATAAAAATAAAAATGCAGTACAAAATACAAAACAGCACTGCCAGAGTGAGAAGAGGAGCTGAGCCCCTGTGGGTCAGGGTGTGGCACAGTCCCATTCCATGGTGGCTGCTCCTCCTGCAGTGCCAGGGGTGGCTCTGCTGGAGCAGGGATCCTGGAGAAGGGGGGAGTTTTCCTCTGAAGCTCCAGGGCTGCTGGAGATGGGCCTGCTCTTGCTCTGGGAATGCAGTGGAGCAGAAAGCTGCTCCTCTGGGAATGCAGTGGGCAAAGGCTGCTGTGGTGTCCCAATCCCCAGATTGGATCCAGGTAGGAATGCTTGGCTCCTCCCCTGGGCAGAGCCTCTCCCAATGGGATGATGGAATTTTCTCAGCCATGCAGGGACACTCAGTGGCCATGGACAGAAGAGATCTCCTGGAGGGAGGATTGGCTGTGGGAGAGATAAAGAAAAAACTGCCCAAAGAACAGCAGAGAACTGCCCCAGCTCTGACAGAAGGCAGATAGAACACACACATATCTTATAACCCAGGACAATGTTACAGTCTCACAACCCCTGAGTTCTGCAGCACTTCACTCCAACAAACTGAAAATGGAGCCCCATCTCTCTCTACAAGGCCTTTTAAGGATAAACTGCCCAATTAAGAAATGACACCTCAATTATTTTCACTTTTAACCCAATAACCAACCACCCATGGCTGCAATGGGGACTTTTTATCCAATTACACAAAACCACCCAAAGCCATGGAGAAGAAGGTGAAGAAGAAGGAGCAGCTTCCACCCTAAAACCTCCATCTTGCTCCATATGTATTACTATATTTTAAACCCTTAAACTCTAAGTTTCCCACCCTGTGATATCCCACCCTTCTATCCAAACTCCACACCCACAATCCCAGTTCTCTCATTCCATTTTGGAAGCTTCTCCATGGCCTCAGGTCAATGCAGAGTTCTCCTGGGGGTCAGAGTCTGTCAGCACAGAAAGTCTGAAATTCTCAGCATTCAGGGTTCCAACAGGTCAGGATTCAGCTGTGCTGAAGGGCTGCAGCTGGCATTTCAAGGATTCCTTGGTTTGAAGAGGCCACTGGGATTTGGCATTGGACCCTCTGAGCTCATGGACAGCGGGTAGTGGAGAAAGATGGAATTTTTTCAGTGTGGGGTGGGAGGATTTTGCTTTCAGCCTTGTTTAGATTTGACTTTCTTGAAAATACTTGAGTGGTTTGAAAATGCTCCAGTTGTTGTCTGTGAAAATTCAGCAGTTTCCTTTAGGAAGTTCGTTGGAGAAATGGGAGGAATGAATCCCTGAGATTTAAGCTTGAATTAAAGAATTTTATAAAAATGAATGGGCCTGGAGGGACAGGACAAGGGGGAATGGCTTTAAAGTGGGAGAGGGTAGATTTAAGTTGGATATTGGGAAGGAATTCCTGGCTGGGAGGGTGGGCAGGCCCTGGCACAGGGTGCCCAGAGCAGCTGGGGCTGCCCCTGGATCCCTGGCAGTGCCCAAGGCCAGGCTGGACATTGGGGTTTGGAGCAGCCTGGGACAGTGGGAGGTGTCCCTGCCATGGCAGTGATGGGATGGGATTTAGTTTCCTTTCCAACCCAGCCCATTCCATGATTCTCTAAACCCAGGAATCCTTCACTCACAGTGATCATTTCTAAGCAGGATGTGTGAATCCAAGCAAAGGTGTAGCTGCAGGGTAAGCCCTAAACCAAGCCCAGTGTGAAATCTGTGCTAAATTTATGGAAATTGGGTTGCCTTTTCTCTTCTTCATTGGTTAAAAAAATACTACTGATGTTTATAAAAAGCCTCTTGACATTTGAAACTTCTCTACTACTGTTTTCCTGCCCCAGTGAAGTGTTTCTTCATATAATTGAACATCAAGAAGCCCTTGAGGATTTAAATCAGTCAGGAGTGGATTCCTGTGAGTGGATTCCCTTTTACCTTTATATTTTGTAGTTATTTTCTTAAATAAAACCCTGGCAGTCACTGAGACATAAAGGTTTTGATAATTTCTTTTATAAAACTCTGGTATTTCTTTTGCCAGCGACGCTGTGCTCAGGGAAGCTGCCTCAAAGCTCAGCAAATATAAACATCTGTTCTAAAAGAGGTTATTAAAAATATTAGCTGTGCTGCTACTTAAATAAACACATGAAGAATTCAATTTACACCAGTGCTTGAGTCCTCTTGGACTTGTCAAAATCATCTAAATTAAAGGGAGCAGGGTAAAGCTCTTCATGTTTTCTGGGTTGGACATCCCTGACTTTAATATAGGAGGGAATTTTACTGGAGAAACTTGAAACAAAAGTAAACATCCCAGAATAATATGGGTTGCAAGGGACATTAAAGCTCATCCCATTCCAGGCAGGGACACCTTCCACTGTCCCAGGTGGCTCCAAGCCCTGTCCAGCCTGGCCTTGGGCACTGCCAGGGATCCAGGGGCAGCCCCAGCTGCTCTGGGCACCCTGTGCCAGGGCCTGCCCACCCTCCCAGCTGAGAATTTCGTCCTCATATCCCATCTAAATGTCCCTTTCTTCAGCTTAAAGCCATTCCCCTTTGTTCTTCCATGCCAAAGGATGAAAAAAGTTAATAATTTATAAAATAATGAAAGCAGAGCTGCAGGGTCTGAGTTCAGGATTCTGGGGAGAACATTCTCTGCTTACAAATTCAAGAGGATTTATTATCTGTGTAAATACAAACAGAAATTGCATCTCTGAAATGATTGCTTTTTCAGTTTTTAAAAAATTACCCATTAAAGTGGCAGAAACATGCCCTGCTCATAACGGATTTTTTAGTAGATCCTTTTTTTCCCCAAAAAAAAAGATATTTAGGATGTGCCAATGTGCACAATCACCCAACCCCCCTCCTGAGCTCTGAGTCAGCTGAGTGGGTGTGCAGGCTCATATGCTCCATCCAGGTCCTTTGGGAATGAAATATTCCTCATAACCAGCCTGTGGAATGTGGGCTCCACTCTTTCCAGGCTCTGGAATTCAGTAATCCTCACCCCTCTTGGGAGCCCTGTGCTGGGAGCAGCTGGATGGAAACAAAGCTTGAAAAGTAAATTTTGAATTGACTCCCATCCCTCCCTGGATCCCTGTGCTGCTTTCCTGGAGCTCTCTGAACTCGTGGAGCACTCTCAGGCCACCAGCTCTGGTGGTCTTCAAGAAATATTTGTTCAAGCCCTGCTCTCTTGGTCTTCAAAAAAATATTTGTGGCTCACTGTTGGAGTTCTGGATGCTGAGAATTTCAGACTTTCTGTGCTGACAGACTCTGACCCCCAAGAGAACTCTGCATTGACCTGAGGCCGTGGAGAAGCTTCCAAAATGGAATGAGAGAACTGGGATTGTGGTGTGGAGTTTGGATAGAAGTGTGGAATATCACAGGGTGGGAAACTCAGAGTTTAAGGGTTTAGAATATAGTAATAGATATAAAGTAAGATGGAGGTTTTAGGGTGGAAGCTGCTCCTTCTTCTTCACCTTCTTCTCCATGGCTTTGGGTGGTTTTGTGTAATTGGATAAAAAGTCCCCATTGCAGCCATGGGTGGTTGGTTATTGGGTTAAAAGTGAAAATAATTGAGGTGTCATTTCTTAATTGGGCAGTTTATCCTTGAAAGGCCTTGTAGAGAAAGAGATGGGGCTCCATTTTCAGTTTGTTGGAGTGAAGTGCTGCAGAACTCAGGGTTTGTGAGACTGAGACAGAGATAAGAACTAACAAACATCTGAGCTTGAACATGAACCATCATCTCAAGTGCCTTCAATCCTGACCTTGACAGAGGTAGAAAAAGGAGCCAAAATCCAGCACCTCAGCAAAGCACAGCACGAGGAATCCAGCTGGGGTCATGGGCTGGCGTGCTCAAGGGTTTGGCCGGGATCCAGACCCTTGGAATGTTTTCCCAAATTCTGTGCATCCCTCCAGAGCTCTCTGAAGGTTCATGATGTAACCCTGGCTGCTTCCTGTTTTTCAGGAGATGACTTCTCACTGATCCAGCAGGAGATATATATGGTTAAAGAATGCAAACATTGCAACATAGTCGCCTATTTCGGGAGTTATCTCAGGTAAATCCCACTTTTTATATCAACATTCCTGCTGCTTCTCTCCTAAAACAATCCCAGTCTGCTTCAGTCCTTGTATCCTCATTAAATCTTCTTCCAGAGGTTGAATTGCCCTTGGTTTTTGGGTTTTTTTTAAAGCAAACCCAATTGGCTTTAAAAACCAAAAGTGACTAATATTTTGTTTTTTCTGCTGGCCAAAAAGCTGGAATATTTTTATCACTAGGAACAGAAGGAAACTTTTCCCTTGGAGACTCTTGCAACATATCCAGACCTACTCACACATTTATCAGTTCTAATATAAAAGCAGCTCATTATTTCTCTAGAGCAGAATTGCCTTTGGATATTTTATTTAATTATACTTGTCTGGGCTATGAAAGTATGGCTGGGGAGTTAAAAATTTGAGCTGCTGGTAATAACATTTCTCACAGTTCTGGTGTCACAGAGGCAGAACCAAGGTGGTGTCAGCTCCCTGCACCTTCCAATAAACATTTTACAGGAAAATATTAAATATTATACATTAAATATTATACAAGGAAATATTAAATTTTATACATTAAATATTATACAAGGAAATATTAAATTCTATACATTAAATATTATACAGGAAAATATTAAATTTTATACATTAAATATTATGCAGGAAATCAGGGAATATTCTGCATTTCTGTGCAACTTTGCCATTTATCACTTGGCTCTGTGGGAATAGAAATCTGCACTTTGCCTGCTTGGTCTTTTTTCTGTGAGACTTCATCATTTTCTTGAAGGGCTGCATTTAAATAATCCCTGCAGCCTAAATGGACTCAACTGGAATTAAATGGCTGAATTTCTAATTCTGCATTTTGAAGGGCATGAAGAGTTTTTTAGTTATAATGAGGTAATTTCAATTTAAGATTAAAACACTGAGTTTAGTGTGATATTTAATCACACTACATTTTGCTGATAGCAGATAAACCTCAGGTGTTTTATTGTAGAATTAAAGCACCACCTTTTATGTTTAATGATGTTTAAATATTTCTCAGGGACTTTGGCATAAAACTTCTGTTTTGATTGGTGAAAATCATATTTTTCTATTTTTATACCAGTATTTTTATGTTGATTACATGAGAATTTTTATGAATAACACAAGAATTTCTATTAATAACAGTGTAACTGCTGGTCATGTATCAGAATGTGTATTTTTAACAGAGAATGATCAAGACTAATAAAAAATAATTTTAATTTTGATGATTAACTCTGTTCTGCATCCAGATCAATCAGCTTCTGATGCCTGTGTTTCAATTTTGTTTTGGCAGCCGTGAGAAGCTGTGGATATGCATGGAATACTGTGGTGGGGGATCCCTCCAGGACATTTACCATGGTACCTGGCCAGTTATTTCCACATTTTTAATTTTGGGAAGCCTTCTGCAAAAAGAAAAATAAATGATAAACCTACAGAGAATGGTTGGCACTGGATGTGGGGGTTTTTGGGGTGCATAAATTGTGGTTTTTAGCTACAGTCAGTAGATTTTGGGAGAACTTTCCAGATGTGGTGACCAGCATTTTTAATATCTATAATATTGACATTTTATATTTGACATTTAATATTTGACATTTTGTGGCAGAACAGTTGGATATGGACACTGTGCATGGGGTGAGAAAGCAGTTTTCATTGGGAAATCTCAAAATTTGATCTTTAAAGGGGAAAAATTACTCTTATTCCTGCCCCTGTGAAATGCCATCTCACTCCTGTATTATTTTCCTTCCTGAAGTTTCATCTGGAGTTGTTGATGCTGTAGAATAATTTATTGGAGTTGTTGGAAAAACAGCTGGGGATTTGTTGTGCCTTTAAATGATAACACTGAGTTTTTGGATGCCTGAGCTCTTTCTGCTTTATTTTTCAACTGCTTAGAACAAATCCTTTAAAACAATTCCAAGCCCCTTAGATAGTCCCTGATAGGAAACATTCCCATTTCTAATACTAAAATATTAGCAGATGTCACTTTTATTTTCCTGGCAGTAACAGAGAACTACAAAATCACCATAAAATAATAATTAAATGCTGTGAAAACAGGTTTTCTTCTCACTGTGGGTATTGTCCTCTGTGGTGGTGCTGTTTGGGTTTTTTTTACAGAAAGCCTTTCTGTAAAACAAGCAAACAAACCCCTCTTTTCAGCTCAGTGCACAATACAGATCATGTAAAGCCAGCCTTTAACTTTGGCATGGACAAACCACTCTTTGGCTGCTGTTATTGGTGTGCTCTGTGTTGTAAACTTAATTTTTGAATCTTTATTTCCAGTGACAGGACCTCTGTCAGAGTTGCAAATTGCTTATGTGTGCAGAGAAACTCTACAGGTACTGTACTTGTGCAGGTGCACAATAAAGTGTTTATTCCATGTAAATAAAATAGATACAGAATAACTAATTCAGTTCCAGCATTTCTATTTGGAATCAAGCAGAAACTAATTAATTAGGGTAACCTGTTATTTTCTATACTGTAAATAAAAATTACTAAGAAATTCTAGTGTTATATAGTGCAAATATTTGCTTAAATTTTGAACTGCCTGCCCACCCTGTGGTGGTAAATGTAATGATGTGTGGGGGTAAAATACTGCAACCAGATAAATAAGATTCTCTTTCATTTATGAATGAGAATTCATAAATGAATGAGACTTTTGTGACTGCTGATAGCAAAGAAATACAAGATGAAGCATCCCTTATCTGCAAATCTCAAATGTCTCCATTTCCAAATCAAATATATTGAGAAAATTAAATTTATTAAATAGAATTGGCTTTGTAGGATGTTAACAAGTGGCAGAATAATTAATAGTGTCTTTTATTTCCAGGGTCTTGCTTATTTACACATGAAGGGCAAAATGCACAGAGATATAAAGGTAACTTGGAACCTTGAGAAATTTATCTTACAGTTCCAAGTGCAGGGAAAATATTCCTGATAAAGATTTTGAATTAATTTTTTTTTTAGGGTGCAAACATTCTCCTAACAGACCACGGAGATGTTAAACTGGGTGAGTTGCCTGAGTTGTGTAATATGGATTTAATTTCATTTATGGAGCCATGTGGATGTGGCACTTGGGGACATGGGGCAGTGCTGGGGAATGGCTGGACTCCATAATTTAAAGGTCTTTTCCAACCTAAATTATTCCATG
This sequence comes from Peucedramus taeniatus, assembly GCA_013400575.1. Taxonomy (NCBI): domain Eukaryota; kingdom Metazoa; phylum Chordata; class Aves; order Passeriformes; family Fringillidae; genus Peucedramus; species Peucedramus taeniatus. Next base: position 397,172 of record WBNO01032636.1, read on the forward strand.
ATTATTTGGGGCAGTAGATGGTGATAGAAGGTGATGACAAATTGTGTATCCATGGCCAGGCTGTGAGGGAGATGAGAAGTTTTGTATTCTATCAAGAAATTATAGATAATTTCATTATTCAACCACCAAGCCTTTAAGCCTCCCAGATTTTTTTTGGAATTTGCCAGGCTGGCATTAGCTGGATGTCAGTTTTTATCCCTCAGAGCCTTTGAGGATCCCCTGTTTGGGGCAGCCTGTGGAAAAGTGGGATCTGATCCTGGCTCTGTGTGCGGTGTTGGGCAATTCCACAGAGGTGGAGGAGAGGAAAACTCCCAGGTCTGCAGGGAAAAGCTGCCATGGGATGTCACCATCCCCCTGGAATCAGGGCAGCTGTGCCTTAGTTCAGCCTCCAGAGCCCTGTGGGGAAGCAGGAGTGCTGTGTTGGGAAAGGAGAGCTTTTTAAAGAAGGAAAAAAATCGGAGTAAAGCCTTGGCACTGAGAGGAGATTGCACTCCCTGCATTAAACTTGGCACACACAGTGGCACCTGCCTTTTGCCTGCTTGGCTTTTACCAAGTTATCCTCCAGCTTTCATGCCACCAATCAATCAAAATAAAATGGATTGAAATGATTTTTGGCTCTGCAGGACCACCTGATGGTTGAGAGCTCTGAGGGCAAGGGATGGTTGGCCCCTAGAGAGTGTCCAGGGCAGAGAGCAGATGCCCCATCCCTGTTCCTCCATAAATAACTCAAAAATGGTGCCTTTTCCAAGGCATGATGCTGTTCTTCCTCTTAAATTGAATATCCACAAATTCTGGTTGATGTATTGTGAGATGGAAAAAATGATCTAAGAGAGGAACTGTGTGTAGAAAGAAAACTCTTTGATTTGAAGTCGTGTCAGTGAAGACATTAATGATCCTATTATTAATCTTCAGCTGTTTCCTTTAATGAATTTTTAATCTGCATGAGACACGTGATTGTTCTTTCAAAGCACTGTAAGATTGGGGACTTCAACTGTGATTTCTAAGGCTCTGATGGTTTGATTTTATTTTCCAGCTGACTTTGGGGTAGCAGCAAAAATCACAGCCACTATTGCAAAGAGGAAATCCTTTATTGGCACCCCTTACTGGTAAGAAACCACTTTGATTGCTGTGCTGCAAAGCTGAGCCTATATTTATGCCAAAACTCCTCAAACACACACATATGTCTATAGAAATTGCATAAATTCCCTTTCTTCCAAGTAAAATGCCCTAAGGGTAAAAATCTGGGAAGCACTGATCTGCTGCTGTAACAAAAGCTGCTTGATATTTGAGGAAGGGTTTATTCCCAAATTTATTTTTGCAGATTATTCTCCCTTTTGGGGGTTACCAATGATTATTTAGTTTCTCAGCCTTACATTTTTAATGACTAGAACAGTGTCTTTCTGATTTCTGTGCAGAAAGGAAACCAGATTTTCAGACTATCCTTTAATCATCCCTGCTGATTAATGTCTGCACGAGGCAGCATTTAATATGCAAATAATCATATGCAACTAATCACTCTGTGTCCAGAGGTGATCCAGATGCATCCCCTCTCCTGAGATGTTTATTTGAATCCATAAGGTGCTTTTGAGTACTTTGTGTCCCTACATTACTCTTTAATGTGACATTTTTTGCTGTATTTCTTGTTTGTTTTTATTATGTTGTATTCAGCACTTTTATTTTGTGCCCCTTGGTTTTTGTTCAGACATTTCAGAAGATTATACCCACTGTGCAAAACATAAAAAGTTCACATTAATTGTCCTTAGATCCTTAGATCCAAGATATTTCCAGAGCTGTAGGAAAAAAAAAACCCCAAACCCAAAACCCTGAAATACATACTTTGTAGAATAATATTGAAACTAAATTAATTTAAATGTATAGCTTAAATTAGTGTGTAATGTTTTATGTATATGTTAATAAAAACTTTAGAAGTATTTCTGTAATGATCAAAACCCAATCTGAAGATAAAATCCTTAACTTACTCCATTAGACATAAAAATGTATAAGTGTATAGCTTAAATTAGCGTGTAATGTTTTATGTATACATTAATAAAAATGTTAAAAGTATTAATAAAAGTATTAATAAAGTTTTAATTTTTAAATAAATTTTAAATTTTAAGTTTTTAAGTTTTTTTAAAATAAATTAAGTTTTTATCAAAGTATTAATAAAAATTTTTAAGGTATTTCTGTAATGATCAAAACCCAATCTGAACATAAAGTCCTTAACTTACTCCATTAGACATAAAAATGTATAAGTGTATAGCTTAAATTAGCGTGTAATGTTTTATGTATACATTAATAAAAATGTTAAAAGTATTAATAAAAGTATTAATAAAGTTTTAATTTTTAAATAAATTTTAAATTTTAAGTTTTTAAGTTTTTTTAAAATAAATTAAGTTTTTATCAAAGTATTAATAAAAATTTTTAAGGTATTTCTGTAATGATCAAAACCCAATCTGAACATAAAGTCCTTAA
>WBNO01032636.1:400105-411495 GCA_013400575.1 Peucedramus taeniatus
GTGTGGCACAGTCCCATTCCATGGTGGCTGCTCCTCCTGCAGTGCCAGGGGTGGCTCTGCTGGAGCAGGGATCCTGGACAAGGGGGGAGTTTTCCTCTGAAGCTCCAGGGCTGCTGGAGATGGGCCTGCTCTTGCTCTGGGAATGCAGTGGAGCAGAAAGCTGCTCCTCTGGGAATGCAGTGGGCAAAGGCTGCTGTGGTGTCCCAATCCCCAGATTGGATCCAGGTAGGAATGCTTGGCTCCTCCCCTGGGCAGAGCCTCTCCCCATGGGATGATGGAATTTTCTCAGCCATGCAGGGACACTCAGTGGCCATGGCCAGAAGAGATCTCCTGGAGGGAGGATTGGCTGTGGGAGAGATAAAGAAAAAACTGCCCCATGAACAGCAGAGAACTGCCCTAGCTCTGACAGAAGGCAGATAGAACACACACCCACATTTCCAACCAAAGACAAAATGGAAATTATAAGCAGGATCTTGAAGTTGTTACATTTTTGGTGGCACCTGGCCTAGTGGAAGTGTCCCTGCCCATGGCAGGGGTTTGGAATGAGATGGGATTTAAGGTCCCTTCCAACCCAAGCCATTCTGGGGTTCCAGAATCAAGAATCTGATGAAGAGCAGGGACAGATTTACTGCTGATAGGAAACCACTAGAGAAGCCATACCCTCATATTTAACAGGATTAGGGCACTAAAAATGTTTTATTTAAAGTTAAAATCTACAGATTTCCTGTACTCTCCTTTAACCCAGTGCAAACTCCAATCCAGTTTCACCAATATGATTCTCATCATAAAGTGTTAAAGTATTTAGATTTTAGAAGGAAATTAATTTTTTTTATCACATTATATCATTATTCTTTCTTTCCCTTTAGGGCTCTGTTTTTAATGTCAAAAAGTAATTTTCAACCACCAAAGCTAAAGGAAAAAGCAAAATGGTAGGTGGAGCTCCTTCCTTTGATCCATATTTTATTGGAATTACATGATCCTTAAATCCCTTCCAACCCAAACCATTCTATGATTTTATAGATAAAGGGAAAATATATTTGTTATTATTGAAGAGGAAACCCTTCTTTGGTGCTCTTTCTATGTTCTAGAAGAAAAATCTTTATTCTTTCCCCTTAATTCCCATCATAGGGCACTTGCTCTTGTCATTGGGACAGGTAATGATTTAATCCTTTCCTGGTTTCTTTACCCTGTGAAAAATGCCTGGTGCCATTCTTGGTTTATTTTCTGTACCAAAATGTTTTCCATGCAAGTTCCATGAATCAAATGGTTTTTTTCCCTGTTTTGTTAACTTGGAAATGTAGTTTTTCAAACCTGAGGTGAGATACCTGCACAATATTCTACTTTATCACACCCTCTTGTATTCTGCTTAGCAACTGTCTTAAAATCAATAATACCTTGAAAAATTCAACATAAACCCTCTTTTTCTTTAAGGTCAGCAACATTCCATAATTTTGTCAAAATAGCACTTACAAAAAATCCAAAGAAGAGACCAACAGCAGACAGACTTCTCTCTGTAAGTGACCTGGGACCTTTGGTGACCTCAGGAAGGGATCTTTTGCTTTAAAATGAGGAAGAGATCAGTAGGAAACCAAAGGGAAACCAATTTTCTTTAATCTTACAACTCAGGTGGTGAAATCTGAAGGAAAAACATGTTGATCAGCTGTTAGCAAGTGGATTTTGTTCAGTATTTTTATTTAGTTTTTGGCCAATTACAGAAATTGGCTTCATGTTCTCAACCTTGGCCTTCCTGTAAGTGGCTGCCTCAGCCCTGGAGCTGGGTAGAAGCTGGACTTTCCTGACTCCCAAAAATTTCAGCAGCTCTTGATGTACCTCTGCCTTCCCAAACTCTGAACCACTGATGTAAAAAATGAAGTTCAAGTGTAATTATTTGTTTGACTCATGTTTAATTTGCAAGTGACCCAGAGCGTGGTGTTTCCTGTTGATGTTCTTAGGAAGTCCAGCCTGAAGGGCAGCTGAACCTCCAGAAAGCACCAAAAAAAAATAATCAGTAACTCTACTGAATGTTTATTACTGAAAGTCACCTATTAATTGCATGTTAAAACTTCTTTTTTTGTGTTCTTTCCTTTACAGCACAGCTTTGTGGGGCAGCCTGGTCTCTCCAGGTCTTTAGCAGTTGAGCTGTTGGACAAAGTCAACAACCCCGAGAACCACACCCACTACGGCGAAGTCGACGACGACGATTTTGAGGTGAGGACATCCTTTTTATTCCCTGCCTTTTATTAAAACTGGCACTTCAAATGGCCTGCTTTGCTTTGGGAATCTAAAATTGAAGCTCAAACAGCAGCTGCTCCTGTTTTTGTTGGTTTTTCCCTCACCTGTGCCTCCCACACCTGCAGCCTCACTCCGTTATCCGCCACACCATCCGCTCCACCAACAGGAACATCCGGGCAGAGAGGACAGCATCAGAGATCAACTGTGAGTTCTGCTCTGCTTTCCCCTTTTCTGGAGGTGATTTGACTCTGGTGTCATTTCCCAAAAATCTCTTTCCATTTGGGAAGCAAATCCTGGAGAAGCAGCATGGCAATCTTCAACAATAATTATTCAATACTAAAATTAATATTAATAAACTACTCTGATAGTAGCTTATTTACTTACTTACTTACTTTACTTAGTTACGTAGTTTATTTATTTCCTTTTACTACTTAGTTTATTTACTCTGATGGATCAAAGCTGAAATGCTGAGGGTAGAAATGGTTTTATCTGCAGGTTTGATCAAACCTGCTTTTGGTAGCACCAGTGCTGGCAGCTCCATCACCCTCTGGGAAATTTGCTCTTGAAGAGCCTTTTTCTCCTCTTTCACATGCATTTCACAGTGACAAGTGGTTAAATAGTTACGTTTCTGTGACTTGCTGTTTGCTCTTGGCCTTTCTTGTGGGTTTCATATTTGCAAATTCAAGCACTCAGACAATGAGGCTGATGGTGAAGTGCTGCTCATTTGAGAAGCAAATTCAGAGATGTGTACACAATATTTACATCTGTCCCTACCTGCATTTCACTGTAGTGAGCACTGAAAGGATCCCAGAGCAGGGTTGTGTGTATTAATGTTGAAATTATTGTCTTTTGTAGTTGATAAGCTGCAGTTTGAGCCCCCTCTACGGAAGGAAACAGAAGCTCGGGATGAAATGGTAAGGACAAGTTTGGTACAAATAAAATAAGTTTTATTTATTAAAATGACAAAATCTTCAATATTTCGTGGTTTAACCCTTAGCAGCTTGCTGGAAAAACGTTTCTGAAGTTCCCTAAGTGACCTTTACTGGATTTTTCACCATCAATTTTTGTTTTCCTGTTACCTGTTGCTGCTTGACCTGGACATTACACCATTTCCTGGTGCTGCTTTGAACTCTAAGAAGAAGAATATATAGATTTATAGATTGTAAGATGTTATTTCTCTTTGGAATTTGATTTTACTGCTCATGGATTGTTCTGTAGGGCTGGGGAATCCCTCAGGCCTCTCTGTGTGTGGTGGATAAGGTAATTTAAGATACTTTAGTTTGAACAGATGGAAATAAAATGACAATTTCTGCATCTTCAGGTTGTGGCAGCTGGCAGTGACTTTGCTTCACATTGGAATCCTTTTGTTGATGGAAGCAACAAGTAAGTACAGATAAAACCAGCTTTTATTTCTGTGACTTATTATGAAACTGAAAGAAAAATGAGATATGTTAAAAAAATCAAACCATAAGCCCTGATCCACTTTAATATTGATAAATTAAGGAGATGTTACCCAGTGTGCAGCCCTCCTTCTGCAGGTGCTGGGTCAGTTCTCTTGCAGAGTGACTTTTAATCTCTTTTAACCACCACCAGCAGCTTGTTTTAAGTTTGTAGGTGGGAAGTGAAGTAAATGCATGGCCAGGACAGTGACATAACACAGCCACAGTGAATTTCCTGCAGCAGAGCTGAGTTCAGGATCCTGCTCTGGCCTCACACTTCTCTTCTGAGCTGTGGCTGTGGTTGTGACATCCTGTGACAAGGGCTCAGCACAGCTCTGAACTCGAGAAAAGGAAGGAGAAACCAGTTCTAAATGTTGAGTTTTACCAAGTTCAGTAACACTGTAACACTCCTCCTGCTCTGGGGTAATTCATAACTCAGCCATGGAGTGTTTTGGGGTGAAATGTTTTAGGGAAAGATGTGTTTGTAGCTGCTTTCTCTGGGATAAAGGAGGCCTGAAGTACAGGAGCACAACTCTCTCCAAGTTAGGACTGAATTTTTTTAGGTGTGTGCCTTCCTTTAGCTGCTAAAAAGTGGATTCTGCCTTTAAAGGATTTGCAGTCAGGAGTGTGGAGGTTCAGAGGTGGGCAAAGATGATATCAAGGCTCAAACCATTGCTCAGCTCAAAGAGCCTGTTTCCCATCTTTATTTGGAACTCAGCAGCAGACAGTGAATTTCTCTGGCTTTTTTTGCTGCAGATAAAAGTCTTGCATAAGCTGTCAGCTGACATTACAGCCCCCTGGAAAGCTGCTGGAGATTGCCAGGATTTGAGCCTTTTGAAGCATCCTGGTTTTCCTGCTCCCACTCTCATTGGAGCAGGAGTTTGGGGGCTCTGGGACTGAACTTTGGGGGGCTCTGTGCCCTGGGTTTGTTGGTGTGACCCTGCTGAGCTGTGGATTGAAGCCTTGCTGCATTTTCTGCAGGCAGCTGGGATCTGTGGGGTCCAGGAGCAGGGAGGGAAGCTCCTCCTGGCACAGGGACTCAGAGATTTGATCCTTTGTCTGCAGCAGGCTGTGCTAAAGCTGCAGCAAACATTCCCAGGGCTGTAAATCAATAAATAGGTGCAGATTCATTGGGAAGGAGGGCAGGGACAGCAGTCCTGGATGGTGGATCCGTGCTGCTCACTTGGAAACCACTTCCAGCTGGAAAGATAAACAGGAAATGCATAACTCCTCTGTGCCAGCAGTGTGAGTAATCCCTGGGGTGTGCAGAGAGGATCTGTGCTGGGGGGTCCTTGCTTTTCATGCCCTTGGGCTTTTATCAGAGTGGATGCTGAGGGATATCTTTGATTTAGGAATTATTTGACTGGAAAAGGGAACAGCAGAATGAGTACCTGGTGATTGAACTGGTTCCTTCCATTTTAAAATTAATTTTGTATAAATGTCCTGCATTATGGAGGTGGTTTTTATTAATGTTTTCATAGAATCCCAGAAAGGTTTGGGTTGGAAGGGACCTTAAAGCTCATCCAGTGCCACCTCTGCCATGGCAGGGACACCTCCCACTGTCCCAGGCTGCTCCAAGCCCTGTCCAGCCTGGCCTTGGGCACTGCCAGGGATCCAGGGGCAGCCACAGCTGCTCTGGGCAACAAGAACTTTTCAAAAAGAAAGACTTTTTCTCCTTTAAATTTTTTAATAGTTCCTGTTGGCAACTGTCTGCTGCTTTCCCTCAGAAGTGACTTGCAGGGATATTTCACATTACTCCAAATTTGGCTGGGTTTTCCTGGTCATTGCCCTTTAAAGACACAGCTTGAAAATTGCCATTTTGCAAAATTTTATCAGGGTTTTTTTTAAGGTTATATTTTCAGTGCTGCTTTGATTCCCCCAGTCACAATTTCTTTTTTAGTTGTCTCTGGAGTAGCTTTGAAACAAAAATTCTCACTGTAGTGGGAAACAATCTGGGTCTTTTGTGTATATGTATAAATAAGGAAACTTCCCTTTAAAGCCTTTTCTCCATTTGTCTCCCAGTAACTTCCTCTGTTCTTTTTTTTTCTCTTTTTATATTGTACTGTTGTTAGACATTTCAACAATATTTGAAATGCCAGGTAGGGAAGTGAAAACTGATAGTGTGGAAGAGAATCCAGCAATTTTTAGGGGGTAAGGAGAAAGAAAAGACCTTACAGAGGGAAACTTAGAGCAGAGAATTAATGTTTTGGAAAGGGCTGGGAGATGCTGGTTGTGAAACTCAATGACATCAGGGATGGGTTGAGTTGCACGGGTTGACCTCAGAGCTGAGCTCTTAATTTTATAAACATTCTGCCTTAGGGGACTGCTCACAAAATTTGGAGATGGGAGTGAAGATGTTGAAGAGTGAGTGGATCTCCTTCCTGTACACTTGCTCTGCTCCAAAACCTCTTCCCTCAAAATGCTGCAGGAGGCTTTGCCACTCACCCCCTGAGGGCTGGCTGCTCTCTTGGCTCCTTCCCTGGTCCTCAGGAGAAATCCCAAACTCTGCTTTCTTCCCTGCTCTCCTTCCTGAGTTATCTTAGTCCCTGAGGAAGTGCCTGACACCTAAAAGCAGAATTTATGGTGATGAATCCATCATGAGCAAGGCCTGGCTGTGCAGGATGATCCTGCAGAGCTCGGGTGTCCCAGTGTTTGTCTGATCCCAAAGCAAGGCTGCAAACTGGAATCCCAGAATCCCAGAATGGTTTGGTTGGAAGAGACATTAAAAATAATTTTGTTCCATCCCCTGCCAGAGGCAGGGACACCTTCCCCTATCCCACATTGCTTCAAGCCCTGTCCAGCCTGGCCTTGGGCACTGCCAGGGATCCAGGGGCAGCCACAGCTGCTCTGGGCACCCTGTGCCAGGGCCCCACCACCCTCACAGGAAGATTTTCTTCCCAATATCTCACCTAAATCTACCTTTTCCAGCTTAAAACCATCCCCCCTTATCCTGTCACTCCAGACCCTTGTCTAAAGTCCCTCCAGCCTGAGATCCAGTCCCTGAATTGATTTAGAAACTTCAAATATCCTTCCCCTCAGATTGCTCTGTAAAACAAAAAAAGGTATTTATGAAAGAACAGGAATTCATTAAAAACCAACACTTCTAACAATATTAATGAGCTTCTCCCCTGCTCTTGCATTTCTAGTTTAACCCTGTGTGTGCAAAGCTCTGCTCTGCCTTTTCTGTGCCTCTGGTTCATCTTATTTCCAGTCCTCAGGGAGTTCTGGGTGTGCTCTAACTCACACAACTTCTGCCCTTCTCCTTGCAGATCAACACTAAAACGAGCTGGGCCACCCCCACTGCCTCCCAAGGTGAGAAATGGGGATTTAAGGGATTCAGCCAGACTGGGATGGGCTCTTGTTCTGCATTCTGCCTGTGATACTCCAGCAGAGAGGAACCTCTGAAATGATTCTGCTGTCAGATGTTTTATTTTCATAGAACCACAGATCTCCTGAGCTGGGAGGGACCCACAGGGATCAGCCAGTGCAGCTCCAGACCCTGCACAGACACCCCAAAAACCCCATCCTGGGCATCCCTGGCAGCTCTGGAATGTCACCATTCCCTGAGGAGCCTGGGCAGTGCCCAGCACCCTTTGGGGGAAGAGCCTGTCCTGATTTCCACCTAAACTTCCCTGACACTCCAGCCCTTCCCTGGGTCCTGTCCCTGCTCACCAAGGAGCTTTTTATCTTTTTTATATTGTGGTTCCCAAAATCACACACACATTTCAAAGGCTGATATATTTTTATGTAGCAGCAGTCTGACTGAAATTCAGCTTGGCTGAGGTTTGTTCTACCCAGGTAGAACAATCCCCAGTTCCTCACATTTCCCCTCTTTGGTTCCTTGCAGCCGAGGATGAACAATTACCCCGAGGAGAACCTCCCTGATGACAACAGATGCCAGACAATAAAACACTTCCCAGAGTCCCAGAGCAGAGCCCCAGCAGCCCACAGGAGACAGAGCATCCCAGTTTGTGGGCCCCAGGCAGATTCCTGCCCCATGGGGATGACCAGCAGCATCAGCAGCCCTGGATTGCTCACAGCCAGATACAGCGACCTGGGTAAATGCCTCACCTGTCCCAAAGCTGCCTGGCACCTTGGGATTGCTTTCAGAGCCAGCTGTTCCCAGTAGATAACATTTTCAAACAAGATGGTCACGAGGTGAAGTTTTCCTTTTTCCATGTGTGGTTCTTATTAGAGCCTTGGTGGGAATGTTCTTCCCAAAACAAGGAACTCAGCCAGTCAGTGCCATTACTGTGTTGCCTGCAGGAACAGGAGAAAAACAATGATTGTGTGGGGAGGACCTTGCCATAGGAGATAAATAATGAATGTGTGGGCAGGACCTTGCCACAGCTTTATTCTCAGTGGGATTTGTCCCAGGAGCTGTTTGGATAATGGGAAGTGTGCAACTCAGTGCTGGGAAGGGTTCAACTCCCTGAGATGTGGCTATGCAGTGTCAGAGCTCACTCCTCCCCTCCAGCTCAGCACAGGGGAGAAGGGATTTTCTATTTCCTTGTGTCATATAAGCTGCAAACCATGTCTGGGCTCCTTTTCAGGCAATGGGAATGGGATGCTGAAACACATCGAGGAGAACGCAGAAGGACCTGGACAAATCCCTCAGCTGCCACGGAAAAAGGAGAAGAGAGATTTCCCTGTAGGTATTGGGACTCTGGGGCTGATGTCACTGTCGTGTCCTCGAGCTGATCAGTGCACAGGAGGGGTTTTATGATCTTTCTTTCTTCCCACAGAAACCAGCAATCAATGGTTTGCCTCCGACTCCGAAGGTGCTGGTAAGAAATCCACGTGCCCTGGAATGATGGAAACTCCTCTCTCTGGTGTGGAACAAGGCACCAGCTCACTTGGGGGGATTTTCTGCATCTCACAGCCAGTTGCTTTTCCAGTGCTGAATCCACAAGATTTTGTTTCCATTTTTTAAAACCTTCCTGTCACTGTTCAGCCTGGGTGTGAAGGGTTGGAGGCTTCCCTGGCTCCTGAGTTGTGATCTCCAGTGGCAGCCCCTGCTTAGGCAGAGAAATGGGAACAGGTTGTAGTGGTGACAGGGTCTTGCCTGTTCTCTCTTCCTGTGCCATTTTATAAGCACTCAATATTCATATGCTTTTTATATTCAATAAATAACAGTCAATATTCAGATAATACAGAATAATTTAGATTGGAAAAGCTCTCTAAGATCACTGAGTCCAAGCATTCCCCCAGCACTGCCAAGGCCACCACTGAGCCCTGTCCCCAAGTGCCACATGCACACGGATTTTAAATCCCTCCAGGGTATATTGTTCTTACCCAGTAGGTACCTAAAGTTGTTGATACCATTTTGAGCCCTCTTTGCATTTTTGAATGTCCATTAATTCAAATTAAAAGGTGTGAAAGGCAGTGTGTGTTCAGCTGGGTGTGAGTGGCCAGGAAATCAACTCTTCACACTCTAAATTTGTTTCAGATTTCAGTTTTGGTGTCTTTCAGATGGGAGCCTGTTTTTCCAAAGTCTTTGATGGTTGTCCTTTGAAGATTAATTGTGCAACTTCATGGATACATCCAGATACTAAAGGTAAAGTTAGGTTTGCTGATGGCTTGGGAAAGAAAATAATTTGTAAAGCTATTTTAGGTTTGCATTTGAAACTTCCCAAAGTGGGAAGGGAATAATCCCTTGCCCTGGATTTTTCAGATCAATACATCATCTTTGGGACAGAAGAAGGGATCTACACTCTGAATTTGAATGAACTTCACGAAGCCACCATGGAGCAGGTGAGTTCTGCTGGGCTGAGCACACAAGAACAGATTTGGGGATATCATGGAGAATGAAATTTGGCCCTGGAGGGAGAAGGTGGATACCAGGCTCTGGGGCTTAAATGATTCCCATCAAAGTCAGTAAGGAAAACCTGAAAATTATTTGTTCCCTGACCTACCTGTGTTTTTTAGTTGCTGCTTGTCAAATCTTCCATCTCCTTGGAGAGCAATTCCCTGCCCCTTCTCCCTCCATTCCATCCCCACTAGATGGCACATTGCAGCTCCTTGGATGCAAAGCCCTCAATCATTTCATTCAGCTGCTGTTGTTATCCCCAGGAAGCTTTTCCTGGGCTTTCCAACCCTTTCCAAAGTCACTTCATGCAATCATGGTCTTAAATCTGCTGTTTCAGAGTCAGGATGTTCTTGGACTCTCATTCCTTGTGTGTTTTCCTAAATTATTTAATGTAACAGTTCTCTCTGGGTTTTTCCACATGCTTTATGTCCCAGTGAGAGGTTGGCTGTGCCATTGATGGGTAGGGAGAACATTCAGTGCACTTCAAACAAAGTTTCCTTTTCCAGGAGAGCATTGCCAGCTGGCAGAGGTCAGGTGTGACCACCTCAAACCCCAGAGGCTTGTGCCACACCACTTATTCCCACATTTCCTTTCATCCATTTGCTGATTTCTCACCTCCATGCACATTCTGAACTGTTTCTCCAACTTTTAATTCTGGTTGCATCTTCCAGAGTGGTTCCTGTCTGTCCAAGGTTGATATCTCCCAGTTCCAGGAGGATATTTTTATTCCATTTGTAGTTTTTCAGTGGAAACACTGAATAAACCCAAAGCTGTTCTATTAAACAGAAAATTGCTGGGAGATACTCAGGGTTTGTGTCCAACCAGTTGGATCTTTTCTTTCCACACTTTTCCCTACACCTATTTTCTTACTTTGCACGTGGGAGTGGCACATGGGACAAAGTGTTCTGGAATTATGGAATGGTTTGGGATGGAAGGGAACTTAAATCCCATCCAGTTCCACTCCTGCCATGGGCAGGGACACCTCCCACTATCCCAGGCTGCTCCGAGCCTGACCTTGGGCACTTACTCCAATATTCCATGGTCTGTCTGTGCAGGGCTAAGCAAGGGTCCAAAACAGGGAATAAACAGGGAGATGGGATTTTCTCCAATGTGGATCCCTGCAGGAATGGTGGTGGAGCTGGAACAGGCAGAGAAAATCCCAGTTAAAAATTCCTGTAGGTTTCTATTAATGAAATTATTTTCTTTTTTTTCCCAGTTATTTCCTCGGAAGTGCACCTGGCTGTACGTTATCAACAACACCTTAATGTCCCTGTCAGGTGAGAGTCAATACAGGGGAAATGATCACAGCTGTAAAGAAACACCTAAAGCCAGGCTTGAATGCAGTGCATGTGGTCAGTCTGGAGAGGAGAAGGCTCCAGGGAGAGCTCAGAGCCCCTTGCAGGGCCTGAAGGGGCTCCAGGAGAGCTGGAGAGGGACTGGGGACAAGGGATGGAGGGACAGGACACAGGGAATGGCTCCCAGTGCCAGAGGGCAGGGATGGGTGGGAGATTGGGAAGGAATTGTTCCCTGGGAAGGTGCTGAGGCCCTGGCACAGGGTGCCCAGAGCAGCTGTGGCTGCCCCTGGATCCCTGGCAGTGCCCAAGGCCAGGCTGGACAGGGCTTGGAGCAGCCTGGGACAGTGGAAGGTGTCCCTGCCATGGCAGGGGTGGCACTGGATGGGATTTAATGTCCCTTCCAACCCAGACCACTCTGGGATTCTGTGGTCCTAAAGCAAAAGCTGTGTCCCTTTGAAGGAGAACGAGGTGGTTTTCAAGTGCTGCTGATCCAGCAGTTTTCCTGATTCCTGGGCAATCAGTTGTCCTGGAATGGAACATTCCAGACAGGAATGAGGCACTGTGCCATGGAGTATGGTGGGACTGTGCCTTTAAACATGCAGGATTTATATAACA
>WBNO01032643.1:0-12362 GCA_013400575.1 Peucedramus taeniatus
ATGTCTGCCTGTCTGTCTTAAATTTTCTTTTGTAATGATCTGGTATGGAAAAAAAATGGTCATACATGCAAATAGATTAAAAACTAGTTTTCTTCTGACTTTTCTAACAGCATATTTTGTACTGAAGTATAAGTAAAAGAAACCTTATCCTGGGAAGTAATATGACCATAAAAAGTCATATTTAAAATTTTAAAAGGGTCATATTTACAGCAAAAATTCAAATTTAAGAAAGAAATATTCATCTAATGGCTTCAAATTTTATTTAATATTTTATTTTGTTTAGATAAAATGTTGTTCTAAAGGTATGTAGAAAACTTTAAAAATCCAAAAGTCATTTGATACTGCATTTAAAGAAATTATTTTGGCTATGCTAGAAAATATAATACTACTTGTCTTCCAAATAGTTTGGGAGAAAAAATAATTCAGCTTAAAGCTGAGTAGAATAAAATAAATTGGCTTCTTGATTGCTCCAGGTCAATACAGAAAAATTGTTATGGAAATAAAATTATATATATTTGACTGGGTGCTTTTAAACTCAGCTTTAATAATCTAGTATACCCTACTTGTGTGTATGTGTATATTTATATGTGAATGTTTGTACATGTTAATGAATCTGTGAATAAAACACTCAAATGATTGTCTGATAGTTGTACCTGACTTAATTTTTGACTTTGAACAACCTGACTGATCCTAAAGAAACTGGAGATTCAGTTTGCTGTTTTAACTTACAGTTTTGTTGTGCTATAGAAATGTTTGCTTTCCATGCGATTTCTAGTTAGATAGCAGATTTCCTCAGTCAGAATGCTTCATTGTTTAGAACTTGCTGTATAAAATATCAGTAACAATGGAGATATTCAATTGAATAGATAATTTGCAATCTAGGACACAACCTAAATCTTCATTAGGGATCTTAGCTGTTGCATAACTTATCATTGCATACACAGACCTCGGGAATAAAATATTTTCAAGTCAATTTAATTTGGAATAAAATATAATTCTATAGAAACCTGTGTTCATAAAGAATTTGACTGTGTTTGGACTGAAACTTTGTTATTTTTTAAGGTTCACAGATAACAAAGTCACTGTCAGAAGGAAAGTATATAGACTGTTCCAAATCTTTTGCATTTGCAATAAACTTGCATGAGTAAGTAAAAATTATTGAATGCTTCAACATCATGCAGATTCTATGTTGTTAGGCAATGCCCATCTCTGGGAATCCTGCTCCAGCACTTTGCAAAAGCAATAATTTACTTAAATCAAATGATGTTTCTGTCTATGTGACACCAAAGTTTCAGAGATAAAACTTTTGTGCTGTGTTAAGTTACTGCATTTTAGCTTAATTTGTGTTATTTTTGTGATAAAATATGAGCTGAAAGCTTTCAGCTTGTCACTGAAAAGCTTAAATAACAATCACTTGAGAAATCTTTGCGACACTAATCAGCTCAATAAAAACATGTCAACACAATATGTTAAATCACTCACAAAACAGATTTGATGTTCAGTTCATTTGAGAGATTGTGTTTCAAGCAAAAAAAATGCATTAATGAGTATCATGTTTCTTAGTTTTATTTGAGGATGTAGCTACATTAACTTCTATGGATCATAATTAATTCCTAATTTCTGGTGTAAGCAGACACTTTGACAAATAAAATTAGTAGCTGAATTGAGGCACCAGCTATCAGCATACCACACATCCAGAAAAGGCATCTAATCTGCAATATAATCTGGAGCAAATGAAGGAAACTTACAGTGGTTTATGAAATATTTCTTTGCGTTTAGAGAGAAAAGACAGAAAAGCATAAAGGTGTATATATGTGAGGCACTGTGAATACTGGCATGAAACTTTGGTGCAAATGAGCCCTGGTATATAGTGCTGACTAGTCTTGGATGTGAGCTAATTGACCTACTGTTTCAGCAGAGTCATTTGGATTCCTTTCTTGTGCACTAGATTTTTTTTAAAAATAGCCTTCTAACAAAAGATCTACTTCATTTAAATAAAGTAAAAAAGAAAGAGGAATTTGTACTGATATATTTCTTCTTTATTTCTTTAAAATGCTACCTTTAAAAAGAATCTGGCCTTTTGAGACAGGCACCAATTTTGTTTGGAAAAAACAAAAAAAAAATTAGACACAAAAAATCTAAAAAAATCTAAAAAATTAGACACAAAAAATCATGTCTAATTTAGTCTATTTATCTACTCTTAAGAACAAATATATTTTAAAAAGAATTTATCTGTCTCTTACTCTAGAACATGTTCCATCCTTCCACTTCTGTCAAAGGCAAAAACAGAAGAGTGAGTGAAAAATATTTCTCTACATATATATGCTTATGGACTGAGTGTGCCCTTTATTTTCAAGCTGGACAGGAAAATTTTCCATAATAGTGAAAAGATTATCAAAACTGTACAAGCTAAAATCTTTTATCTTCACTTCTTATAATTCCTCATATTTTACACTATAACAATTGAACATATTTTTATGCAATGACAGCAACAGACATTTATTAAATAGAAGTCAGTGTTACCAAAAATATGCACTTGTAATTTGCTTGTTTATAATACATCTTTAAAAACATTGAAATAATGAGAATCAGGACAAAGAAAATCACAAAATCATTAGCTTATATTAGATATTTAAATATAGCAATCATATTGCTACAATGCCTGAATAGAAACTTGCAAATAATAACACATGAAAAAAAATGTTGCTATTAATTATGTTGCTATTAATTATGTTAAGGAAAAAAAAACCTTAAAAAAGAAGAGGATTTTTTTTAAAGGAAGCATTCATTTTTTAAAGGAAGCATTCCTTTTTTAAGGGAAGCATTTTTCATTACTTTATGAAAACAAAGTTGTGATAGCTTTGGCTGGGGTAGAGTTAGTTTTCTTCACCATAGCTGGTATGGGGCTGTGTTTTGAATTTGTGCTGAACACAGTGTTGCTAACATAGGAATATTTCTGCTATTGCTGAGCAGTGCTTTCACAGAATCTAGGCCTTTTCTTCTTGTACCACTGGTGAGAAGGCTGGGGGTGCACAAGGAGTTGGGAGGGGACACAGCTGGGACAGCTGATCCCAAATGATCCAAGGCATATACCGTGCCTTATGGTGTGGTGCTCAATTCATAAAGCTAGGGGAAGAAAGAGGAAGGGGAGGGGGGACATTCAATTGATGGTGTTTGTTTTCCCAAGACACCACTATGTGTGACAGAGCCCTGCTTTTTGGGGATGGCTGAAAGTGGTGAATTAATTCTTTGTTTCAATTTGCTTGTGTGGGGCTTTTGCTTTACCTAGGAAACTGTCTTTATCTCGTTCCATGAGGTTTCTCACTTTTACCCTTCAGATTCTCTTCCTGACCCCACCTGAGGGGGGTGTGAGCAAGTGGTTGTGTTGTACTTTGGTGCCATCTGGGGTTAAACTATGACAAAAGAAGATCGGTTTACCATATACTTAAGTAATTGCAAAATCATTCTTTTCTTTTTTTAATAATGCTCTCCCCCAGCAACTTGGGGACATAATAGCAATATCTCTGTATCATCTTCTTCCAAAATTACTATGTGTATTGATTACTTACAGTATCCTACTTTATATTTTTAATACTACTTGCAGCAAAACACTTTTTTCCTGAAAGGCCTTTGTTTTATTAATGCATGTCTCAGAATTTTTGACAATGGTTCTATATTAAAATATTTTGATTCATTCAGGAATTAACTGTAATTCCATGGTAGTTACTCATAAGATATTGCTTTTACAAATCACCAAAATTGCATAATTCTCAAGACTATTTCATAGTAGTTGAGTATTCATGCAGACACTCTGCTATAAGAATCTGATTACATGTTGGGAATTTCCAAAACTCTTTCTGTCCCACCAATTTGCTGTTAGAAAATGCTCAGTCATCAGAGATGAGAGAGATTAGAATGGATAGTGCTGGTGCAGCCTCACCTTGATTATTGTATGCAGTTTTGGGCACCACAATATAAGGAAAATATTAAACTGTTAGAGAGTTTACAAGAGAGGGCAGCAAAGATGGTGAAGAGCTGTGAGGGGAAGATGTATGAGGAGCGGCTGAGGCCACTTGGTATCTCCAGGAGGCTGAGGGGAAACTTCATTGCAGCCTAAAACTTCCTTGTGAGAGGAAACAAAGACAGATACTGATCTCTTCTCTCTGGTGACAAGTAACAGAACTTGTGGAAATTGCAAGAAGATGTGTCAGGGAGATTTAGTTTAGCTATTAGAAAAAGATTCTTCATCCAGAGGTTGGTTGGGCATAGGAACAGGCTTCCCAGGAAAGTGTCACAGCACCAGCCTGACAGAGTTCAAGAATACTCTTAGGGACATTGTGTGACTCTTGTGTCTTGTGCAAAGACAGGAGTTGGATTCAATGATCTTTATGGTTCCCTACCAACTCAGAATATTCTGTTTCTGTGATTTTTTTCTGATGGCTTAGTGTGAGACGAAAGAAGATTTGGCTCACTAGTGAGACTGAACAATGGTCTTCAAGAAACTAAGATTCTTCTTACAAGAACTTGCAGGATTTTTGACAACAGTGTGATTCTGCATGAAGGAGGCTCTGCACCATTTAAAAATCATAGTCTATTTTGCTGCCTGAGTTCAAAGCCAGCCCTATTGTGTTTCTTTTGGGAGATGTGAGAAAGTTCATCTGAGGCTTCCTCCCTCCTCAGGCCCTTACCCTCAGGCCCTGACCACTGCTTAAACTTCATTTCTGGGTGCCTGGCCATACACCTCCCTGATCCTAAATTTAGACCTTGCTTGGTAAACTTGACATCCTGGCTTGACCTCAGATCTTTGTCAACTTTAAACTCATTTGGATACCTTGACTCTTGTCTGAGTTGGTTTAATTCCATTGCAATGTCTTTGTTTATGTGAAGTTTTGAACATGAAGCTCTCTCTCAGGAGCTGTGGGAGCTACTGGTGCACCCAAGGGTTTGACACTGAGTTGTACTGTAGACTCCTGGGATAGTTTGAACTAATATTTTTAGGAAGCAAGGGAATCTTAAGGATTATCAGTTTAGAGAAGAAACTTGTATCTCAGATAGGAATTTCTTAATTATTTTTCTTTATTCACTGTGCTTATGAAACCAGATTCCTATGTATAATAGGTTAACCCACCGAGTTGATCAAGGAAAAACTTTGATGTAATCTTTTTGGAATTCGGCAGAGCTTTTGATACTGTCTCCCACAGTACCCTTCTGGACAAAATGTCACATTATGTGATGGGTGAGCAACTGGGTCACAGGTAGGCCACAAACAGTAAATGGGGTAACATCAGGCTGGCTGGTCACTTGTGGGGTTCCACAGGGCTCCATCCTCAGACCAGTTTCCTTCAAAATCTTCATTAACAACATGGATGCAGGACTGAAAAGAATACTAAGTTTGTTGATGACACCAAAACCAGAGGAGCTGTCGACTCACTTAAAGGCCGAGAGGCCCTGCAGAGAGACCTCAACAAATCAGAGGCCTGGACAGTCACCAACCAGATGAATTTTAACAAGGGGAAGTGCCAGATTCTGCACCTGGAATAGGGCAATCCCAGTTGTGTCTATAAATTGGGGAATGAGATGCTGGAAAGCAGCGCTGTGGAAAGTAATCTGGGGATCCTGGACAACAGCAAGCTGACTGTGAGCCAGCAGTGCCCTGGCAGCCAGGAAGGCCAATCATGCCCTGGGGTGCATCAAGGACAGCATGGCCAGCCAGGCAAGGGAGGGGATTGTCCTGCTCTGCACTGCACTGGGGCAGCCTCACCTTGAGTGCTGGGGGCACTTTTGGATACCACAGTATAAGAAAGAGCAACACTACTCCAGCATCAGAGCTGAAGTGACTCTTTAAAAATGACTTTTAACAAAGCACAGAGTTAATCCAAATAAGCTGATATTTGGTGATGTACAAGTATACCATTCCTTTTTATTATTTTTTGCTACGGAGTATTTAAAAAAACACCACTGTATTAGAAATCACTGATTTCTAATCACTGATTAAGAAAGAAAGACATATAAGAAAGAAGAAAGACATATAAACCAGATGATTAACTGAGAGCCCTTAAACAATTATCTGATTATCTTTGATTAGATTGTGTCATAGAAAATTTATGCATTATTTGCATTTGTCCCTACATTCTAAAAATATAATTTCTATATGGCTGGATGCTATATGACTGTTAATGAATGTTAAATTGAATGACTGTTAAATCACACTTATGCTCTTCAATATTGACATAATTCCCTGTCTATAAAGATTGATCACTCTTAAACTGTTCATCAATCTAGTTAAAATATGTGTTTTTCTAAGTGACAAGATCATTAGCTTGGAACACATGATCTAAGAAAAACCTTATGGGTTTTTTTTTTTTAATCTGTGTTTTAGTCTCATTCAAATATTTGGGAAGTAAAGTACTTTCCTTTTGGTTCTATCCATTGTCCATGATTGTTATAAATTGCAACTGAAACACTGAATATTCACAATAAACTTATAAAATGATCAGAAGTGACAGATAAATGAACTGTCAGATTTCATTTGCAAGGTTATTTGCAATATACATCTTGTCTCATTCACCTGAATTCAGCCACTTGCCAAGAAAAAAGAACTCTTTGAAAGATTCTCTTGTGATATAAGGTCCTTTTATGGATGCTTTATATGAGTGTTTTTTGTTTTTTTTTTTCATGGATACACTTCAACATCTTTTTTTTTGATGCTTTGACTTAGAGTTTTACTGAGGGTTTGCCTGTTGCCTTTAGAGTGGACTTGCTTCCATTCATTCCTGTCCTTTAAGCTACAGCCTTCTGCTTCTTAGGGAGATGTTTTAGGATCCTCTTTATCCTGGCCTTTTTTTGGTGGTTATTCCTGTTTCTGTCTCAAGGGAGGCAGAAAGTGGTTTCACCAGTCAATCTTTTTATTGGACTCTCTGCTGCTCCTTAACATTTCTACTTCTCCTGTAGCTCTGTTACCAGGCTGATCAGATCATCCACTCCATCACAACTCACATAGATGTTCTCACTCTTGCCCTCCATTACTAGTTAAAGGCTATGTCCCACAGAGACCTGCTGCATATTTGCAGAGAGACCTGCTGGTGGATGGCTGCATATTTTGGTGTGAGCTCTGTCTGGGTTGCCATCTATTCTGGTGAGTGCAGAGGAGATAACTTTCTGCTGAGTTGATCATAGCTAAGCTCCCAAGAGCATGATGATCACCAGGTCTTGTGGCCAGGCATGGCAAGGGTACAGGGAGATGGAGGCTGGTCCTGCTGTGGCATCTCTGAGACAGGACTTAGGGGTCCCATGGCACTTAAATTGGGTCCTGGGCAGAGTGGGAAGGATATCTCACAGAGGCAGCACCAACAAGTTTCATTGGTTCAGGGACCCCATAACTCCTCTTTATTTCTAACTGTGGATCTCTTTTGAATACCTTTTGCTGTCTGAACATTGTGTTTGTTAAAAGATATTGCACTTAATGATTATTCACTGTAATGCACCATCCCACTTGACAGGTTTAGGGAAAGGTAGCTGGATATACTCTGAGAGGTGCATGGGAGAAACAAAGCAGGTTCAATAACAAACAACTTCTGCTTGCAAGCTTTAGAATATCCAAATATAATAATACACTTGGCATGGCTTTGACTAGACTTTTTAGTCAGGATTACAATATATTTCAAGAAGAAGAATGCAGAAGAAGAGAAGGAGAAAGAAAAAAAGAGAGTAGATAATCACTGCCCTAGAAACCAGTGCGGTCTCAGCAGCTTTCAAATCCAGGGTAGTGGAGCGCATCACGCTGCACACATTTTGCCGACCTTTTATCATTTCCAGGGCCCCCAGACTGGCCTATGCTAATTGCAGTGCCAAAGTCTCATGCCTGTACTTCACACAATGGCTGGACATTCCTGGCACCATTTTGGGGCCTATGGTGGCCCTATGCAGGTGGTTGCCCCCAGTAGAGTGTGGGCCTGTGTCACATTTCACTACACAAACAGAGCATGAGAAGCTGCTCCACCCCACCTGTTCCCTCACCCATTTCCCACCTGTCTTGAGCCTGTCAACCATTCCTCCGGTCTCCTACATGCAGACAGCAGGGGTAGAGACTATAAATCAACATCAGAACTTTAAACCATATATTTTCTTCTTCACATTCCTTTGGATGTCACTGTTAAAAAAAAGAGCTATAACGTGCTGAGCAACCTGTTTATATTGGCTGACTTTTAATAGTAAAATATCTGTCAAGTCAAGTAAAGAGTTTTGTGAGAGTTTTTGTTCCATTATGAAATTAAAAAAAAAAAAACAAAAAACAAAAACACCTCTTTGTTTTACTGATCTCTTACTAGTTCTCAATATTTAATGATTTTGATATCAAATGCATGTATATACTTATCCAAATATTTTTCAGAACAAAACTACAGTATACTATATGGTACCTGCTAAAAAATCTGTTCTTCAGTGTGATTCCATATTTTCTACATCACAAACAAAGGACTAGCAGTATTACAGCCAGCCAGTGTCCTGAGTTTATGCAGCATAAAGTGCCCACTTGACAACCCAATTTATCAGAGCTCACTAAAATTTTTAATCATATAATACTTGCTACTTGTAAAATATTTGTATTAATAATTTACTTTTTAAAATAATGTGACGTTTCCACTTTACAAGAATATATTAATATTATTTCACACTCAGAGATTACATGTCAGGAGATGTACTCTATTTCCCTATTGTTCAGTTAAAACAAAGACGTATTTGGCAAACTTTTGGTGAGATTTTTGATGCTGTTTTCATGTTGCATCACAGTAACTGAGGGCAGTCTTTGGGTTTTGATCTTTTGTTTTCCCTTCACCTTCTTGTCCTATATTGTTGTGATATGTTTCTGTCCTTTCAAAAAATTGTTTCTAAAACTTTTTCTCTTTAAGTCTATTATGGTTCAAGTTTGGCAAGTTGACTGATTTTCTGATATGGAGAAAAACTTTCCTGATATATTTACAATTTTAAAATAAACAACATTAATTATTCAGCCCAACAAACTTTTCATGGCCTCAAAAACTCAATGTATTTAATAAGAACTTCTATTTTTCATTGAAAGTGCTAAGCAAATTTTATAATCCAAAGTTAAAACTACCAAGGTACCATCAGAAAAGCACTTGAGTAGAAGTAAAATCTACATGTTTTATGTTTTCTTTTCTTTTTTTTCTTCTTTATGTCCCAGGTGGTAGTTGGTGATTCTGACAAGCTGTGATTCTGTATGTTTAACTAAACTCCAAGCTTTCAAGATGTTATGCAATAATGGCTTTCTGATAAGAGAAAAAGTTCACATTTTTATGATGCTATATTGAGACTTTGACATCTTGCATATCTGTAGATAAATGACAGATTGAAAATTTTGAGCCATCTTGTTTAAAAGTAGTAAACGTCGTATAGTTAATTGACAGAAGAAAGAAAATAAGATTTCAGTGAATTACTGAGTGGATGAGTGCCTTTTACTTTTACACTGTATATACCAATAGAATATATGTCTACTAAAGTCAGCATCATGCTGACTAGTGGTATAATAGATGTAGATGAGAGTGAAAAGGAAATACCTATTCAGTTAATTGGTTTTCATATCAGTAACACACAATCATTTCAATTTGAGCTTAAAAAAAGTAATTTTAAGTCATTTTACCTCACAATTACTAATTTTACTTCATTGTACATTCATTACTATTCTTCTTAGGCTATTCTGAAATGTTTCAAGTGATGGAATTTCTATCATGTCACCAGGGAATGTAGATCTCATTGCTGATATTTTTTTTTGTTAATGTCTTTTTTTCTTAAATCCTTAAAATTACTGCCAGAATAACCCTTTTACATTCTTGCATAATTTCTTAAATAATTTATAGTTTCTTTAATTTTGTGAGGTATGAATTGCATTAGTTTGATACTTTGTACTTGGTTCTGCTTGCATAAGAAATCTGTGGTCATATGTCTAATCTCTCTGGAAATGTTAATTTATCTTTCTTGTAAGTGTTCCACCTTTTATTATACCATCACCTATGTATCATATTCATGCAATGTCCTGTAAATCTTCCAGAACATAAATGAGCATATTAAATAAGGTTGTGCCTAAGAGAAGTTCTCCTTGTTCATCACCCCATCCTTGCAAACCAAAAGCAATAACTTACTATTTTTCATAGCAGTTCCTTTTCTTAAAAATTCCTTATTAAGAAATTAAAATGTGATATTGATTTCTGAGATCTTTCTTCTAAATTAAACCTCATTGCATGACTGAAATCTGTGTATACTGCATGTAAGTTCTTGCTTTATTAATTAATAGGCAAGTTAAAAAAAATTCAAAAGTTTTTTAGTCACAGGTGTATTAATTTCTCTAAGAGTCCTAGTTCCTTTAATCTGGTTTTTTTTTGTTTTTTTTTTTTGTTTTTTTTTTGACTGCCTATAGTGTAGATTTTAGTGTAAATTGGCATAAATTTTCTGTGTGGAGCTATACAATTAAAACCAGCTGCCTGTCTCAAAGCACTGTGAAGACCACAGAAGAAACTTGCCATAAGATAAGATACCATAGCAGCAACTTAAAAATAGAGAAGAGAAATTTATGCCTGGGAAGAGCTTATTTCAGACCTGGTGGATGTAAGATGTGGTTATTACATCCTGGTTAGCATATCTGGACAAAAATTCCCACTGTGGGAAAGGAAACAACTGCTAATACATATATCACCAGTCAAAGATGACCCAAAGTTATGGGAACTGCATCTGCAACCACCCCATGGATATCTGGATTGGGGACTGTACAAAGGTGGCAGCCCCAGCAGATCGACCCAGACCACCAGCACTGAGAAGCTCAGAGTGATGGAGGACCAAGGGGATGCTTCTGGGTCCAGGTGTGGGAACTGTCTTCTGCTTAATCTCTTCTCTCTCTCTCTCTCTCCTCTATCTCTTCCCTCCCCGTCCCTGACTCTTTCCTATTTTATTTATTTCTATCTCTCTACTTCACATTTACTGTTAAATAAAATTCTTATTATTGGCTTCGACATATGACCTCATTTGCACTTTGATTCAGGCAGAAGTGTATCTCAATAATTTGATCATAACAGGAGTCAGCTGAGAAAAAAGGATTTTTCTGCTAGATTATTATTCAGTATCATCTGTCTAACTTTGAATTTGTACCTGTCTTTTATTTTTAAGGAACAAGTCAGAAGAGGTTTGACTCATTTTGAATTCCATTATATACTGATATTTACATAGTAAACAGATATAACAGATATGCTATTTTCTTATTTTATTTCTGATTTAATTTGCAGTTCATACTTGATTACTGATTTGAATTGATCAAAGTAACTTTCTTAATTAGTTAATTTTATCAAAAATCCTACTAAATTTCATATAAAAGCTAGGCATAAGATTTCGCTTTAGAATAAGCAATCAATTTAAGCAAAATATTTCTAATTATGATCATTACATTAAACTTCTTTTTAACGTGAGCTTCCTCAAGCAATCCTCAGTTCTTTTAAGTCTTCTTTTCCTCTGTTTTCATTTTAACTATCCTTGCAGACATTTAAAAAAATTGTCATATTTTTAACCATATTATAAAATAATTCATAATAACACTGTGCCATAATTTAACCTTATATTGTAGTATTTGCATTTATGTGAATTATTGTATTTGCTGATCATCATCTTTAAAGGAAGATTTTTGGATTATTTATTCATTTTGCAAGGGGCCTTTATTGCCAACCACCTCCATACTTCCAGATTTTCTTTCCCCATGTCAACTATATTTTTGTAGTGCTCATTATATTTAAATACTTCCAGCTACATATTGATTTCTCAAGGATATTTTGGACTAAATTTCTAATATAAAGAAAGAAACTTCCTGTTCAACAGAAATGCCCATTTGATCAAATTTATTTCCCTTTCTGTCTTTAATAGAGCTGACCTGCCCTTCATGATTTCCTGTTTTTTTGTTCAGATCAAAGAGAAAAAACATTTTACATAGAAGTTATAGTTTCTGAGAGCTCAGAAGATTGATTTCTACTCTGATCTTATTCTCTTTTTCTTCTGTAACCTTTTACAAGTCATTTAAAGTTACATTTGTCATGTTTTTTAAAAAAATTAAAGATTTTTTTTCACTTGTAGAGATCACATTTTTTTGTTTTGAAACACTTTATTTTTAAGGAAGTATCTTATTTCAAATATTATGTCCACAATAGAATCAGAGCATGATCAAAATTAGGATATTTTTTCTGTAATTCAAGTGATTAAAATAAGAACCTATATCCAGTCATTAGACCTGCTTATCATTTAATAATTTAATTGTTGATGGTATAAGTTAGCTGGTATGTTTTACTTAAGATATAAAATTTTATATATATATA